>CM035804.1:50424453-50471953 GCA_020466265.1 Siphamia tubifer
ACTGGAGATGTGAGGGATTCCTTTTAAAATGTCCTCCATGGACTGCTAAAAAAAGGTAGTGAGTGCGGGTGCAGAATAAATTCATGTCTATCTCTTGGCAAGTTAAGGTAGGCCTATCTTTTTGCTCAAGCCCTTCTGCAGTGCTAACTGTAAGACTCTTTATGGTCGAGTGGGTGGCAGCGTATTGCATCATGTGACCACCGCGGACCCCTTGCGGGACTATGGCAAGCCAAAGTGTTCACATAGCCGCGCGTTGTGTTTATCATATCACGCGTTACATTACGCGTTCTGACACGCCACCACGCGTTCGGCAACGCGGTCTAGCACACGCAATGGCACGCGTTCCGTAACTGTAGTGCTTCCAGCCAATCACTGGCCAACACAACGAGTCCAATACAGCTGAGCACTGATCTTACCTTCACAAACGAAGTACATTCACTCAATGTTTAATTTTTGCTAAATATTTTGACTTTTCCTTCATCAATCTACTTTATTTAAGTTGTTCAACTTTAGTGTCTATTCTTACGGGTTTGTTTATTGTATTTTAATTTTTATTTTGTTGTGCTAATCTAACACATGAGCTGGCTGTAGGTTGCATGTTTTGCCACTAGATGGCGAAGTAAGACGATGGATGATAGTAATGTAGTTTAATCTTCAATGCAAGTGAAAGGTGCAAAACAATAGAAGATGAAATATGTCAGAATCATAATTCTTTATTTGTCCATCCACACGTGAAATGGATGCGACGCTCGCTTAAGACCGTGCAAAGATGCAAAAAGCAAAATATAACAAAAAAAATATACAACTGTACAACTTACAAATATAATAATATACAAGATAAGAAAGACTATAATAATAATAAGTAAAGTGTAAAGTATAAATAAGAATATAGAGAAAGATATGGATAAAATATACCCCGGAGGTAATATAAATATGAACATAGTTATGCATATTACTATATGCATGGTTAAACATCAAGTGTCAATTTCAAGAGTATAACAGAGAGCAAGGGAGACCACAGGTGTCAATGGTCCTGTCAATCACACCTATGACATGTTCAATTAAAAACTTTAAATCCTGAATGTACGTCTGTGAATTATACTTGTCCTGAGAAAAACTGTAACTAAGTGTATGTGTGCAAATATTATTGTAAATAGATCTCTGTTGCATATATTTTTCTCTTGTTTCACCTTCTTGATGACAAATATAACCATAATAATAAGGTTAACCAACAACATATTTTACATAATAGTAATGATGGACATGTCCACAGCACTGCTTCGGAAAACTATCATAACAGGGTCACATGAGACGAAATTATGTCATTGAGCCATGCACAACCGTGTAGGTCTTCTTATATATTTTTCCCCATCATTTCATCCTTCACCAAGTGTGTCATCTCAGCCAATGCAACCTCGATTGACATATAATCAAAATATGACAAATCAATTCACATTTTGCTTTATTTATTAATAAAGTATGAAACGGCATCTCACTTCATTTTATCCCTTTTGCATGAAACCTGAAAATACAATAAACAAACCCATAAGAATAGACACACTAAAGTTGAACAAGTTAAATAAAATAGATTGATGAAGGAATAGTCAAAATATTTAGCAAAAATTAAACATTGAGTGAATGCACTTCATTTGTGAAGGTAAGATCAGTGCTCAGCTATGGCTATGTGACTATATACGCGTGGCTATGTGAACACTTTGGCTTATGGCAAGCCAAAGTGTTCACATATAGCCGCGTGTTGTGTTTATTATATCACACGTTACGCGTTCTCGAACGCGTGCCATTGTGCGCGCCAGAGCGCGTACCAGAGCGCGCCCTGTAACGCGTGATAGCGCGCCAGTGCGCGTGCTAGAACGCGTTCTGTAACGCGTGATATAATAAAGACAACGCGTGGCTATGTGAACACTTTGGTTTGCCATAGAGGACTAGCAGCGCGCACGTAAAAAATGATAGGCTGACATGCTTACGGTGGCCTCCGTGGTGGTAACGTGATACTATGCGCTACCGCCTGGCTGACGCACGCGCGCATAGACGTTCGACTATCGAAGCCTTTAAAAGCAAAGTTGCATCGGATGGTCCAATCACAGACCTATAGAAATAGTGTATAGGTCTGTGGTGGTGTGTGGTCAGAGGCAGCTGGAGAAAAAAAGAGACTTTAACTTACACGCCGGCATTACGGCTGTGCCAGAGCTGACCGCGTTGATGCCTGTTTACGTTACCCGCTACAAAAAAGCGGCGACGCGCCATAAAAACAAAAATCGATTTTCCAGCAACTTAGTATCTAATTAGATACCAAGGTCAATATCGATTTAGTATCTAAAATCGATTTTTTTGACAACCCTATATATGAGTCACATCATTTTTAACTAACCTGACCATAGTCTTTCTCAAACAGGAGTGTTTTCCGTCTAATTTTAAATGTAGAGACTGTTTCTGCGTTTTTAAGTTCTAGTGTAGATCACTCCGCATAAGGGTAATATAGTTCCATAACACTGAGTGGCTTAGATTTGCTTCCATTGACATTTTAAACAATTAAATTGTAACAAGGGTGGCACGGTGGTGCAGTGGTTAGCGCGGTGGTGCAGTGGTTAGCGCGGTGGTGCAGTGGTTAACAGGGTGGTGCAGTGGTTAGCACGGTGGTGCAGTGGTTAGCGCGGTGGTGCAGTGGTTAACAGGGTGGTGCAGTGGTTAGCGCGGTGGTGCAGTGGTTAGCACGGTGGTGCAGTGGTTAGCGCGGTGGTGCAGTGGTTAGCGCGGTGGTGCAGTGGTTAACAGGGTGGTGCAGTGGTTAGCGCGGTGGTGCAGTGGTTAGCGCGGTGGTGCAGTGGTTAGCGCGGTGGTGCAGTGGTTAGCGCGGTGGTGCAGTGGTTAGCACGGTGGTGCAGTGGTTAGCGCGGTGGTGCAGTGGTTAGCGCGGTGGTGCAGTGGTTAACAGGGTGGTGCAGTGGTTAGCGCGGTGGTGCAGTGGTTAGCACGGTGGTGCAGTGGTTAGCACTCGTGCCTCACAGCAAGAAGGACCCTGGTTCGAATCCCGTACCAGACCTTTCTGTGTGGAGTTTGCATGTCCTCCCCGTGTCCGCGTGGGTTTTCGCCGGGCACTCAGGTTTCCTCCCACCATCCAAACACATGCACTGATAGGTTAATTGGTTAATCTAAAATTGTCCATAGGTGTGAATGTGAGAGTGATTGTCTATATATGTTCAGCCCTGAGATGAACTGGCGTCTCATACAGGGTGTACCCCGCCTTCACCCATTGTAACTGGATTAGGCCCCCAGTGACCCCCGCGACCCTAGTGAGGATAAAGTGGGTTCAGATAATGAATGAATGAATGAATAAATATTGTAACAATGAAGATAAAATTGTGATAGACAATGGACATATATGTAATCATTAGTGTTTTAAAACCCTGGTTATCTGCACATGATCAGATCTGACCCTTTAAAAAAGAACTTTGAGCACCTCTGTTTGAAGATGCAAAAAAAAAAAAAAAAAAGAGGAACATGCAGATGGCAAGTGTTTCATCATGCAATGCAAATCAAATACAATGAAAACGGTATAAAACTGCTAAGAAGAAATGTGATCAAACATCAGGTATTAATTTAACAATAAATAAGTTAGAAAATGTGAAGATTTCTTAAATAGTCACTGGAAGACTATTGTCATTGTACAACGGTTAAATAACAAAACTGACTTTAAAAATACATTTAAATAAATCAAAAGCTGCATCAATAAATAAATAAAATATTAGGATACAATCAAATATCCAAAACAAATGGTGTCAGGGATAACATACATTTAACCTCGTATCATTGACAAACACCTGTGTGTTATTTCATAAAACTTAACTTAAAGAATCAGAGTGTTCTGTCATGAGTGACATGGACAGAACCAGAACCCTGGACAGAACCAGAAGTGAAGGACAGGATGGAGGCCCAGCCTGGACAGTGTGTGGTACTGGACTCATGGGTACAGGAGGGGAAGTCCAGGACCATTGACTTTTTAACAAAGACGTCTGGAAGGATGGTATTAAAAAAGATTACTTTCACTTTCATTATGATCATAATTTACTGCATCCAGGAAAGTCCAGGAGCCAAGATGAGCTGACGATCTGAGGGAAAATGAAGCATCATCAACAGAGTTCAGGAGTGTTGGACTGGGACTAATGGGAACTTTTCTAGTTTTAAAATTCATTAAGCCACAGATTCTGTTTCAGAAGAGCATGGAGATGAAATAAAAATAGGGTTCCATTTTCCACATGTTTGCTCGTAGATATGAACATGTCTTTTCATATGTTTTCAGACCCAAGGAATCCAATACAAGGGAAACTAAATAATTGACCAATACCTGCACAATTGGAATAATTCTACACAAACTGGGAGAGTTAAATCTGCACGCTAAGAACATTTATTTTCAAAACACATCCACACCCCATCACCCAACCAACCACATATCCAAACCCGTCCTGTTTGGGACAAAATGACAAAATCAAAACCAAAAGCAAAGATGTGCAAAAAGTGGATTTTACAGATCGTACAGTGGCCATTTTGGATTTCTTCCAAATGCCACCTTTTCCACATATAGGAAAAATGGAACCCTATTTTTATTACATCTCCAATAATAAAACCTGAACAAATATGAACGACATAGGTGTGCACAGGTGGACACTAGGTGGAGCTAGAGCACTTACCCTTCTGCCCTTTGGAAACTTCAGGGCTTTTGTTTGTTTTAATGATGATGATGATGATGATTATTAACACTTTAGTGGAGCCATGTTAAAATAATCTTTTAGAAAAGATTAAAAACTACTGCGAAAATTCCCTGGGAATGGGCCGCCTTCTCTCACACTTCCGACCTCTATCTCTTTTCCTTTGTCATAAACTCATGTGCAGTTGATCCAATGAAAAGCTCTGTAGCTAAAACTGTCTTTAACTTCTATGGCTGCGACAGGTTTGTGTTCATGTGTGTGAAGAACAGCTGTTCCACAACGCACTGTTTAAACCAGACATTATTTAGACCTCCCTACCACGCTGTTCCCCTGGTGTGGACACCGGGTGTTCACCCAGGAGGAAACAATCACATACATAGAAGCACTCACTATCCTTTGACCTTTAACCCTAACCACAGCTCAGTACTTACTAACCTTTGACCTTTAACCCTAACCACAGCTCAGTACTCACTAACCTTTGACCTTTAACCCTAACCACAGCTCATCTTCCACAGTCAAAGTGAATTGTCCAGTTCTTAAAGCGACAGTACTTATTTTTAGTCTATGTAGAACAGATAATCTATGCATGTGAATTATAATTTAACTGTCATATATAATATTCATCATTTTAATCATGAAATATATTTATCTATGAAATGACAAAATTAAATCAAATGATTTCTCCTTTTAAACATTAGTTCCCAAATATATCAACATCAGTCTACTTTGGCTAAACCATGTTTAAAAGTACTTTTTGTTTTGCACATATTGTTTACACTTGAAAAAAGGCGAAATATATAATTTTATTTGTTTTATTTTAGTAGCCTAGCCACACTAGCATCAGTAAATCTAATGTCCTACCATAGTAGCCTAGCCACACTAGCTCCTCCTAGCATCAGTAAATCTAATGTTCTATCGTAGTAGCCTAGCCACACTAGCTCCTCCTAGCATCAGTAAATCTAATGTTCTATCGTAGTAGCCTAGCCACACTAGCTCCTCCTAGCGTCAGTAAATCTAATGTTCTATCGTAGTAGCCTAGCCACACTAGCTCCTCCTAGCATCAGTAAATCTAATGTTCTATCGTAGTAGCCTAGCCACACTAGCTCCTCCTAGCATCAGTAAATCTAATGTTCTATCGTAGTAGCCTAGCCACACTAGCTCCTCCTAGCATCAGTAAATCTAATGTTCTATCGTAGTAGCCTAGCCACACTAGCTCCTCCTAGCATCAGTAAATCTAATGTTCTATCGTAGTAGCCTAGTTTCACTCAATGTAACTTTTGTCTAGATTTCCCAGAAACTGGTCGACCAATCACAGTGAAGTATAGAGTCAGAGGGCGGGCCTAACAAAGTGACGCTGTGACGATTGGTAGAGAAACAAGTGTAAACAACCATAGAAGAAGAAGAACAACAGGTGTAGATTTCCTTTTATCACAGATGAGTGAAGAATGTAGAAGCATTTTCATTTTGACTTTAGTGTTTTTAAAACTGATCTATAATAAAACATGGATAAAATGAGAAGTTCAGGCAAAATATTGTAGTACACTTATTTTTCTTAAGAAATGTCATTTTTTTCAGGTTATTCACATCTTTTTCTTGGATAGTTTATAAAGTACTGTATTTTCCACACGCTGTGGATGGTTTCTTTTTTTAGGTTTTTGTTAGAGATAAGGTGCACTCAATTATAAGGTCATTTAAGTGTGCCTTATTTTACCTCTCTGGAACACTGGAGCCTCTGAACAAAAATGAGTTTGAGGATCCTGGTCTGGACTCTGGACTGACTGTGTCTACAGACCTGAGCTGTGATCTCACCTTTTGGTTTGTGTTAATTAGCTGCAGCTTCAGGAGGAAGACGACACCCACTGACCCACAGCGCTCAGACAAACTGCTGCACAACTTCAACCTGCTGTTTTTGTGCACAGAGGATCTTTACATCTGCACATTATGAAGAAACGAGTGACATTTGCACAAAGACGGACTGTTCACCGGCTGCGGCAGGATGAGGCTTTACCGAGGTAAAACTAGAACACAGTGAGAGTCAGTGAAGAACTGGTCTGTAATGAAATGCATGCAATTAAGGTGTTTATCATCTACATTATTTCATTTTATTGGTATGATATGATAAGAAAACATAATTATATGGTTTATTAGTACTGTTAGTGTTGCTATAATAACACTGGACTGCAAGTACAATGCCTCCAGAATAAAATGCAGTTAAATTGGACCCAATTTCACTTACGAATAAAGAACAATTGGGTCAAAATGATAGATACTTTATTGATCCTTTTTCAACTAAATTACTTTTGTTTTCAGCAGTAGAAAAAAAAACACAAAATTGGCCATCATCACAGATCACACACACACAAAAGAGATCACTATTGCATATAAAAAGATTACTATTAACCGTAACAGATCACTGTTGCACATTAAAAAAATATCACTATTGCACATTAATAGATCATTAAAACTAATTATAAAGTATCGTCTTGGGCCAAAATGTGAAATTCAGAAAATGAAAGAGAGAATAAGTTTTATATAAAAAAAAGAATAGGTGTAAAAACCAAAAAAAATATTATGAGACATTATGAGCAGATATGTCTAGTTTGTAGAAGGAGGTCAAAGGTCAGAGTATACAAAAACAGAACGAGTCTCGAACATGTGTGGAAAAATACAACCGTTATTAAAGTTAGAAATAACATGATGTTTTTTTTATGGTGGAATGCTGTGACCATGAGGCTGTTTCTGAACAGAACCATAACCTGTGAAAACGGTCCATGTTTGTAGGGTTACCTGAAAGATGACCGAAAATAAAAGTGACAAATGTAAGCAGATAAGTGTCATCAACCTTTGTTCTTTATCTGTTGACTCATTCCATTTGTTTGTTTTTCCAGGTTTAATGGAGCGACTGGGTCTAAAACAGGTGAGTACACAACCTGGAAAATAAATGAACCTGGCACAACAAACCCCGCCCCCTTTGAACACATTTTAAAGATGCTGACAAAGTAGAAGCCCACATGGAGCCCACATGGAGCCCACATGGTAACTTCACAAATCATATGAAATCTGTGATCTTGTCCAATAATGAATCAATCATTATGATATTATATTATCAGTCATTACCATGTTCACAAATAAATCATTATCACTTTCCCAGATGTCGACCACATGTTGACGACGGCAAATCTCTGCTTTGACCTTGATGCGAAAATTCAATATGGCGTCAGATCGTAAATAGTGAGTTGATTCTGCTGAAATTAGGTCTGTTTCATCCTCATATTTGTCTCCTTCTACATGTTGGAACGATTCGTCAAGAATTGATGACGCTTGAGTGTGAACAGACGAAATGTGTACACACACACACACACACACACACACACACACACACTGATGCTAGGAGGAGCTAGTGTGGCTAGGCTACTACGATAGAACATTAGATTTACTGATGCTAGGAGGAGCTAGTGTGGCTAGGCTACTACGATAGAACATTAGATTTACTGATGCTAGGAGGAGCTAGTGTGGCTACGCTACTACGATAGAACATTAGATTTACTGATGCTAGGAGGAGCTAGTGTGGCTAGGCTACTACGATAGAACATTAGATTTACTGATGCTAGGAGGAGCTAGTGTGGCTAGGCTACTACGATAGAACATTAGATTTACTGATGCTAGGAGGAGTTAATGTGGCTAGGCTACTACGATAGAACATTAGATTTACTGATGCTAGGAGGAGCTAGTGTGGCTAGGATAGAAAAATTAGGCTGAAAGCGGCAAGTGAATAATAACAGAACCATGTGATTTAAATAGTCCGTGGTGCTTTCGTGCCTGTGCCTAATAATAAATGTGAATCCAGTCCCATCAGTCCAGTGCAGGTATTTATCTACTGTGTTTCTCAGGTCAGATTTCGGATACGTCCTGGTTGGTCTTCCTCTTTAAATAAACAACAGCGTGTGTGTTGTAACCTGAGTGTGAGGGTTTTTTTCAGCAGCACTGATGTGAAACCTGACACCTGAAAACACACTGATCTGGTGTGATCAGTTCCAGGGACAAAGTTTACTGGTGTGGTTTCCTCATTAAAGCCTCTTCAGTCACTTCAGTCATGTAACACCTTCACCACTGACAATTATTATCACCTTCTGATTCTGAAGTGAAAGTCAGCAGAACAATCATGTGACAGATGTTACAGATGTGCATCAAGGTTCATACACACTTTAACGAATACTTTTACATGACTTTACAACTACGTACTCTAAAAAAAACAGTGGACTTTAAACAATAAGAATAAAAAGTTAAAGTTTAACAATAAAATTAATGATAATATTTGGTTCCAGATTAAATTAACATTTATGTTCATGTCCTAGTGCAGACACACTTTGTTAAATCCACACTTTCCTCACATTTATATTTAATTTGGGCAGATGTTAGTCTATACCCACTTCACCACTGGAGGCAAAAAACATTACAACATATGAGTGAACAGGAAGTGACCTGGAAGTTCACTTCCTGTTCACTGAATAGAACATTAAGGTTAAGACGACATCAAATTAACTTTTTATTCTCTCAAACAATTTTTTAAAATTATTAATCTCACATCATTAAAAAATCAATGAGTTTTCCAAAACTGTCTGGGCCTTTCCAGGCCTGGAATGATCATTTTTCGCTTCAAGGTATTGTGTTTGAGTCTGTTTTTTTTGTTTGTCAGCAGGTATACGCAAAAACTACTGGACTGATTTCCATAAAATTTCAAGTAAAGGTGTGAGGTGGTTCTGAATAGATCCCATTACATTTTGCTGAATGTAGATCAAAGGTCAAAGGTCACAGTCTCCAAAGATGCAAATCAGGAATGTCCTTTTCCTTCCTGTACTCAGTAGGGATGGGACATGGTTGAATATAGAATACTAATTTAAATGCTTCATTATTTATGTTTGACTTGGACAGAATGTCGTCTTAACTGTCAATGTACGTCAATGGTCAATGGTCGATAATGGTCAAACGCACCGCATCAACTAAACACTGCAAACACAAGAAAGATGAACAACTAAAAACACAAATACACAAAACAAAGCAAGAGAAAAATGTTTCAATAACACAAACGTAGCAGAGCGAGTACGTACGTGTGTGTGAACGTAACGTCGGAGCGTGTTCTGGGCAGGTGAGTCACAGTGAACAGGCTCCACCCCCAACATGTGGACGTGTTCTTTTTCAAACCTGGAAAAGATTCATGTGACTATTGTTGTTAAATCCGTTAGACATTGGAGCTGAAATCAGCTGTTTCAGACGGTTCCGTCGGGACAGTTAAATAAAATGTAGCATTAGCTGTGGTTGAGATTTCCAAAATAAAAGCCTAAATTGTTTCATGCAAAGATCAGATGAAGCACTCAGGGAAGATGTGATTTATAATATTCTTGTTTATTCAGTAAACGTTTGGTTTCCTCCCTTACCCCTTCTGTCATCGTGTGTGTGTGTGTGTGTGTGTGTGTGTGTGTGTGTTTGAGGGTGGAGGTGCACATCAGCGCACGTGGAAACACGTTCGATTTTCGAATAATATTCGAATAGTTTCTAGTGAATTTCAAAAAGTGTTTTGGACCAAAAGTCACATCCCTAATACACAGTTTAGCATATAGCTTCTTTTTGCTGTCACTGTTGACATGCACTGACATCAGAACCTTGAAGGATCAATTTGAAGACTCTAGGTCAAAGGTCACAATAAAGGTCAAACTTGAATTATGGATATAACTTTTGAAGTATTTTACAGACTTCCAATCAGCGGTAGAATGCTGGTCTTTCAATTCTACGTCTTATCTGCATAGATTTTAACATATTGTTGACCCAAGAGGTCAAAGGTCACTGGACCAAAACCTAAAAACCTCTAGACTAGACTATGACAGAAAATCAGTGGAGATAGAGACTGAGTTACTATTGTTGACAGCTCTAAAAGGGCACCATGACCTTTGACCTTGAAAGGTCAAACCCACAGTTTCACATTTTTAGAAGATGTCCATTAAGAGCTAAAATGTGCACGAGGGGAGGGGGTTTGTTGTGCCGAGTTTTTAGTGCAGAAGATGTCATAACTTGTGTGCATGTGTGTGTGTTGACAACTGTGGACCAGAAACCTTTTATTGTAGGGATGTGATTAAGACTGTTGTGATTAATGTTAATATAATGAAGAAGCTGGTTTTAAACTCACCAACATTGGTTGACAGATTATTGCAGTCAGTGTGTGTGTGTGTGTGTGTGTGTGTGTGTCTGTGTGTGTCTGTGTGTGTGTGTGTCTGTGTGTCTGTGTGTGTGTGTGTCTGTGTGTGTGTGTGTGTGTGTGTGTGTGTCTGTGTGTGTGTCTGTCTGTGTGTGTGTGTGTGTCTGTGTGTGTCTGTGTGTGTGTCTGTGTGTGTGTCTGTGTGTGTGTCTGTGTGTGTGTGTGTGTCTGTGTGTGTGTGTGTGTGTGTGTGTGTCTGTGTGTGTGTGTGTGTGTCTGTGTGTGTCTGTGTGTGTCTGTGTGTGTGTGTGTCTGTGTGTGTGTCTGTGTGTGTCTGTGTGTGTGTCTGTGTGTGTGTCTGTGTGTGTGTCTGTGTGTGTGTCTGTGTCTGTGTGTGTGTCTGTGTGTGTGTCTGTGTGTGTGTCTGTGTGTGTGTCTGTGTGTGTGTCTGTGTGTGTGTCTGTGTGTCTGTGTGTGTGTCTGTGTGTCTGTGTGTGTGTGTGTGTGTCTGTGTGTCTGTGTGTGTCTGTGTGTCTGTGTGTGTGTCTGTGTGTGTGTGTGTGTGTCTGTGTGTGTGTGTGTGTGTGTGTGTCTGTGTGTGTGTGTGTGTGTGTGTCTGTGTGTGTGTGTCTGTGTGTGTGTGTGTGTCTGTGTGTGTGTGTGTGTGTGTGTGTGTGTGTGTGTCCACAGAGACATATCCTTCTATAACTCAATGAATACTTAATATATCACCATGAAATTACATTCTAGTTAATGTGCATCAGATGCAATGAACAGTTTGAGTAAAGGTCAAAGGTCAAAATCACATTATTGGCTCTAATTCAAGAACAGGTTGTCATAGAAACTGGAGATTGACACAAAATGGGGGCGAGATTAGACATTCTGTGAATACTAGTTCCATATATATTCATATTTTTGCATATCTTTTATATACGTTATCACATTTGTTGGTGTTTTTTACTGTTTTAAAAGAGTTTCAGATTTGTTCTTTAATTTTAGTGGATTTTAGCATGTTTTGTACATTTCTCAGCATTTTTTTGTTGATGTATTTTGTAAGAAATGTAAGTATAAACAGAACAGTGTACCAACATAAAGTGTTTTGATGACTTTTGTTTTCACTGAAAACAAGTATATGTTCAGTCCTGTGATGAACTGGCGTCTCGTACAGGGTGTACCCCGCCTTCGCCCACTGTAGCTGGATTAGGCCCCCAGTGACCCCCGTGACCCAAGTGTGGATAAAGCGGGTTCAGATAATGAATGAATGTTTTCACTGAACCACTTCCAGATTAAAATGGTACCATTTTTATTTCATTATTTTGGTGATTATGTTGCAGATGATGTTTTCAACAGCCATTTGTACAATTCTGTCCAAGCTCTTTGTGTCTGACCTTAAACAGTGAACATGTGTAAATACTTCACCTTTAGACTGGGTCAGATATCAGGGTCAGATAACGTCCAACACTGACGTGTAGAAGGATGACCAATTACAGGGAAAAAAAAAACACTTCCAGTTTGTTGTTGAGGTTTGGTTTCAACATGTGACTCCACAACAGCTTCATTGATCATTAATGAATAAATTAACTTTCCATCAACAAAAATATATGACTGAAACTGGAATAATTTAAAATGTTCTTAAAGTTCTTAAAACCTTACCAAAACATTAAAGGAGTCATTTCACTAAAACCACTTTTGTCCTTTTGGAATCTGATGGCTCACCCAACGTTACCATGGTGATGGTTCACCCAGCGTTACCATGGTGATGGCTCACCCAGCGTTACCATGGTGATGGCTCACCCAGCGTTACCATGGTGATGGCTCACCCAACGTTACCATGGTGATGGTTCACCCAACGTTACCATGGTGATGGCTCACCCAGCGTTACCATGGTGATGGCTCACCCAGCGTTACCAACACATGCTCCTTTGACAGTGGTTCATCTAAAGTCAAGTGGACTTTAGCGTTAAGCCCCTCCCCCATTGCAGCCAATCTGCAGTAGCATTAGCATTAGCATCTACTAGAGCAGACGGCGCCACAGTAGCTGCTGCACAAACTGTAAAAAACTGTTGGATCAAACTGGTTCATGTGTCTGTGTGGAAATAAAGACTGTTTTTTTACTGCACGTTTTCAAAACAAGTGACGTCACCAAACCTAGCTGGATGTTACTCTGGGATGGTAAACACACACAGAGCCAGAGGGGAGGGGGGAGTGTTCCTTCACACATTCTGAGCCAATCACAGACGCCTCATCAGCGCGTCATGGACATGTATGAGGAAGTAGAAGTAAACTGTGTTGTTCCACCTCCAGTCATTTTTCTACCGTGAAAAAACAACTGGAAACAAAACAATCTGAACGTTTTTATAAATAGAACCAACACACAATGAATTCAATAACAATGAAGAACAACAATATTAATAAATAAGCATAGAATGAGTCCTTTAATAAAGTTATTAATAAATAACTATAGAATGACACAAGATGACTGACAATAAAATAACTGTGTCAGTGTTGGAAATACCTGCCTGCATTTTGTAGAAATATTTTTAAGATTGAAGAACATTTTAATAATTTGCAGTTTTGCAGAATATAAAAAAGTGCTGCCAATGTAGAGACTTTGTTAATAGATTTATTTGTTCATCACTAGTGACAAAAAAATCTAGCAATTTAGTGACTTTTGGGATGAATGTGGTGATTATTAAACTTCCTTTGTGCAGATGAGCTGTGGTCTGTAGAGTCTGACCTATTTTTTTTGTTATTTATTTCAGATCCTGAGGTCCAACAGTACAAAACTAATTCAATATCAACAATAATTTAATAACAAGATACATCAAGAATTAACATTAACCACCATCTAATGACGACCTCCAAAAGTCTGTGTTTCCTGCTGCCGTCAGTGTCAGCACCGAAGCAGAATTCATCAAAAATATTATTGATAAATTAAATATGGACCAGAACTGCTGTGCACAGAACTTCTGGGTCACATTAATACAAACCATTAAATATGAAAATCAAAGTCAGTCCTAAACCTAAAATGGAAATATGAAAAACCAGGAATACATTAGTTTTTTTGTGTAGGATAAAGAAAACTAAAATAATAATAATAATAATAATAATAATAATAATAATTTTTGTTTTTGATCACTAAAAGGACAAAATGATCCACACATTGACCTGCACCCACTGCTCCAAACATTTATCATTTACTTTGTGCTTTTGCTCATTTTTTATCTGATTTCATTAACTTCATCAGAAAGTTTTTCTCTTGAAGCTTCAGATCATGTGACCTTTAACAACAGCATGAACGTCCACACACGACCCAGCGACAGATGTGAGCGTGCTCAGATCATCCCCATCCCCCACAGCCTGTCTGCAGCCCCCTTCCTACAGGTACCTCACTCAGTATGGCCCCGCCCACACAGCAATGTTGACTCCCCCTCTGTGGGGTTAAAAGATATTAAAAAATAAATAAATAAATAAATAAATACATGAATAAAATAAGTGAATGAATAGAAAAATAAAATAAAAAATAAGAGCAAAATGCAGACAACTTAGAAAAAGGAAAAAAATGGGAAGAAGAAAAAAGGGAAAAGAAGAAGGAAGGAAAAAAAGAAAACAAAAAAAACTATTTGTTACCTACTTTCATATCTGCTCATTTGTTTTTTTGGGGGTTTTTTTGTATATATGTCTATGTTTAGTACTTCAGTTATTGATTATTGGTATTATTGTTATTGTTATTATTTTATTTATCATCATTTTTGTACTATGCACTATATTACTATAAGATGAATTTAGGTTATTGTGGAAGTGAAGAAGGGGTAGAATTAAATAAACTTATGCTTCATCCTACTCCTTTTCAGACATGTCATTGTTATTATTATTATTATTGTATTGATTATTGTTGCACTTTGCACATGTTTGAAATAAATCATTCAAATCAAATCAAATCAATGCAACCAGCTTTCATTTGGTACCGGATAGAAAAGATATGGCGTCCACACTGGGAACGGGTCAGGAGGGGAACAGTTCTACAGATTTTTCCCTGGGGTGGCAGAGGTGGGGCAATAAATCCAGAGGGGGGGGGGGGGGCAGTCACTAGTTATTGAGCCATTGTTTGTATAATTAATAAAAAATTAATTCAACCACATAATCAATGTTGTCTGTCAGTGCAGAACAATTCCTTCAGACTGTGACGAACATCCAGTCAAAGGTCAAAGGTCATTAAGGTTAAAACAGCTGCTGTCCATCATAACAACCTTAAAGTCCAGAAAATATGGTAAATGTCACATGTTTTTGGATAAAAACCTGAATGACTTCAGTTGTTCCATCAGTGTCTGTCGTTGTTGTGATAAAAACTGAGCTTTTATTCCTTCACTGTTTTTTTTTATTTTAGTCACATGACAGGAGTTACACAACTGTTGTTTTCCATGACTTTTGATGATGGAAGAATTGTTCTTTTAAGTGTCAATAATTTATGTGAAAGCTGTGACTCTCTTCCATTTGTTTTCCTGTTTCAGTATTCAGTCCTCAGTCCGGCTCAGAAGGATTATCTGTACACGGTGGCAGCGACCTACAGTCCGGTTCTGGTCCGAAACATCATCCACCAACACTACATGAACGTTCTGCACAGGTGTATACGAGCAGGTAAGAACAAGACCATTATAGCACTGGCTTACAAAAAAGAAAATAACATACATTTGTAAATTGGACCATTTTGCAGCTGAATTAAAAAAATTTGATCCATTTTTCTCAGATCAGGTTTTTATGCTAATTTGATTTTGAAAAACACCATCCTCTGACACATTTGTGTGACATTATCTGTTGATTTTACTGACTGTATTTTCCAGATGATAAGGCGCACTCGACTATAAGGTGCATTAAGTGAAGTCAAATCACTAAACACAACCACATATGAATCCACATATGAAGTGTCTGTAAAATACTGTCATATTTTCTAACACAATGTATTCATTAAATTCTAAAAACTTCAATTTCTGTAAGTTGAATAATGGTCATTGATAAAGTTTAGTACATGTGGAATGAACGTTATGTCGTCTTTGTGAAGAATTCTGGAAATGAACATGTGTTTAACAAATAATTTCATTTCTACACACACACACACACACACACACACACACATATATATATATATATATATATCGTAATTTCCGGACTATAGAGTGCACCTGATTATTAGCCGCACCCACCTCATTCTAAGAGGAAAACCGATTTTGTACATACACAAGCCGCACCTGTATATAAGCCGCATGTGCCCACATTAAAACATGTAACACAAACACAAAATTAACCCAAACCCGACTTCAAGTCCCGCCAATGAAACTAAATGTCCTTCATTAACCCTTGTGCGGTCCTTCGTAAAAGACACACTGGCTGTGTCCTACAATCGGGTCTTAAAAACCCAGATTCTAAAGTTCAGTTCCATAGACTCATCACCCCACCCCCCAAGGATATATTAGTGTTTTCAGTAGTAAGCAATGGCATCCTACAGTACGTATAAAAAGGTACATTTGTGAACCACCGGGTCTCTTTGACCCGAAGGACCGCACAAGGGTTAAAGTCCACAGTCCAAAAATCACAGCCGGCAAAATGAACAGAAAATGATACTTAAGGTTTGATGCAGACCTGCAGAGTCCGGGTCCCGTTGAAAGTAATCCAAGGAAAAAAAAGTGTATATTTCCAAAGGTAAGGGAGGGAAAAATATATCCACTATTGTCCGCCGCATCCACAAACAGGTGGCTGGTCGCCGCCTCGCCTCATCTATGGCAGAGTCAGTGATAACTTTAATCTTTGGCAGAGAGTTCAGGTCAAACTCCTCCGTGCCAACGTGCAAAAATAATCCACAGGGTCTGGTCGAGCCTCTGTCTTCTCTCACACACCGCCGCGGGTTTTTCTTTAAGAAACTTTTTACCCCCTCTTCACCTGTCCGTCACCTTTACCGGTCCCACTTAAACCCGTCACCCCGCGTTTGTTCCGCCCCTCCTTTTTCATTCAGTCTTCCTCTACGCATATATTCCACTGGTCTAAATCTGACCTTTTCTACTCGAGCGCCTCTGGCGGCCGTTAGGAAAATTACATAAATTGGCCGCATCACTGAAAAAGCCGCAAGGTTGAAAGTTTGGGAAAAAAGTAGCGGTTTATAGTCCGGAATTTACGGTGTGTATATATATATATATATATATATATATATATATATATATATATATATATATATATATATATATATATATATATATATATATATATATATATATATATATATATATATATATATATATATATATATATATATATATATATATATATATATATACTGTCAAAATGAATGCACTGACAGATTAATTCATCATTATGATTAACTTGATTAAAAATAACAACAGTCGTTAACAGTCATTTACACTTTCTATATTTACTTAAGGTCAAATCTAGATTAAACAGAAAACGGTCGTTATCTGTTTTTTCTATTATTCATTTAAACACAAAAAGGAAAACTGAAAAAATGAGGTTTTTCATTTTGGTTTTGGAAACAAATAATAAAGAAACAAGTAGTTTTTTTATTATCTTAATTTTGGTTTTATTTTGAAAAACAAATGAATGAATAATGCACAGATTGATGACTCCCACATATGCCCTTTGACCTTTCCCCATAAATGCTCTCCAGCTTGGAACAATATTCTTGTTTTTATTCTTCTTCCACCTCAAACTCTAATTTCTACGGTGCAATCATTTTATTTCTATCAAACCTGTGTACTTTTTAATCTGTGTAATTTCACTTTCATCACACACTGGGATTTTGATGAAGAATGTTTTAAATGAAGCCAGTATTGACTCTACTGATACATACTGTGTTTATATTATATGTTATATATGG
Organism: Siphamia tubifer; assembly: GCA_020466265.1. NCBI lineage: Eukaryota > Metazoa > Chordata > Actinopteri > Kurtiformes > Apogonidae > Siphamia > Siphamia tubifer. Next base: position 50,442,251 of record CM035804.1, read on the forward strand.
ATGCAAATAGTCTAACCCCCCCCCTCCTCCTCCTCCTGCTCTGTTTTTTAGGCCACGCCCCTGAAAACTATGTGGTTCTGACTCCTGTGAACCAACCACAGATTAAAGTAGAAGTTTCTTCAAAGGCTACGAACAAGGAGAAGAAAAACAGCAGAAAAACAGTCCTTCCAAAAATCCACAAAAGACAACCCAGGTGAGATGGAAATGATGCAGATGTCCTAAAGGTGCCTCCAATGACTCCAACACTAGATATATTTGGATCCATGCGGGTAGAAATGTGGGATTCTCATGAAACTGAAAAAAAAAAAATCAATGCCCCTGAGGTTTTAGTGGTTAAATATGAAATAAATTCTATAGAACATTATTTTACTGTCGAGTAAAATGTCTTTTTTTATTTTATTTTTATCAAACATTGAAGAACACAGAGTCCAGAACATTCTGTGACCACATCACATGTATGACAGTGCCACAGAAGGGTCCAGAAGTTGAATAATAATAACAAATAGGCAGTTAAGAATGTGGGCTTCCTCACTTACAACCATGAGAAACGTCCTACAAAAAACATCAGGTCTTAAAGGGACAGTTCAGTGTTTTTCACATGAATGTGTTTGGCATCAGTGTCTTTACTCTGGTGCACCCACACTGACTCCGCCCCTTTACTCTTGTGCACCCACACTGACTCCGCCCCTTTACTATGGTGCACCCACACTGACTCCGCCCCTTTACTCTTGTGCACCCACACTGACTCCGCCCCTTTACTATGGTGCACCCACACTGACTCTGCCCCTTTACTCTTGTGCACCCACACTGACTCCGCCCCTTTACTATGGTGCACCCACACTGACTCCGCCCCTTTACTCTTGTGCACCCACACTGACTCCGCCCCTTTACTATGGTGCACCCACACTGACTCCGCCCCTTTACTCTGGTGCACCCACACTGACTTACCCCCCACAGTGTCCTGTGAGCCCAGTCCTGGTCTGGTTTTGGTCAAAGCCAAAGTAGTCCTGGCAGGTTTCCTGGGGTCAACAAAATAAAACCTGTTTCTTCTCAAAACAGTATGAGTTGGAATGAGTGATTTATTTACAAAACAAAACTGTCACTGAACAAAAACTCACACCTCGTAATTGTTTGGAGCTACTTTCTGTCAATAGCATCAATGTGCTAGCGTTGTCACTGCTAACAGCTGTGCACCTGCACGTAGCAGCCGCTAACACTGCTAACAGCTAACACTGCTAACAGCTAACACTGCTAACAGCTGTGCACCTGCACGTAGCAGCTGCTAACGCTGCCCAACAACTGATGAAATTAGTTCGATAAGACGCAAAGTCATCAGTTACAACCTGACAATTTCTTGTAACATAAGTTACTACTCTGTAATGAATCTGTCCGCCATGATTTTAATTCACACAGTTGACGCGAGAGTGCGAAAAGTTGCCAAACGATCCATCAACAATTGGAGACACTAGAATGCGAACAAAAAATGATCAATAGTTGGTGACCTTTGACCTTGGGCACTGACCATGAAGGTCAAGTCTTTTTCAGTCTAATATTCAGTGTGATGAACCTTATATCAAATCAATATTTACCAAAGAAGTTTGAAATCAATCACATTAAAACTGTTCCAGTACTGAACTATTTCTATTGACCTTTGACCTAGATCCAGAAAAATAGATCTCATACTGTAGGTGACATGGATGAAACTTCTTATCAAATTACAGACAATTTGCTCCAGAAATGTGATTGATAGAGTGAAAACAAACAAAGAAACGCTACTGATCAAACCGACTCAAACACAGTCACCCTTCTGGCCATGAGGGGTGAGGGTAATAATAATAATAATAATTATTATTATTATTAATAATAATTTATAGAATGTAAACTTCTTACTTCTCTAACAGTTGTGTCTGATATTTCTGTTGCAGATTTATTAAAGCATCAGCTTCTAAACATGGAAGGAAACCCACCACTTCCCCCAAAATGAAAAGAAAAAATCCAAAACGTAAGTAAAAGTGTTTTTAATCACAGCTGTATTTATTTATTTAATTTTATATTATTTATTTTGTGTTTGAGTTTAAATGGATGAATAGTTGTTTTTTCTCGACAGCTGTAACAGTCAAACTGGATGAGGATGAAGACGAGGATGATGATGATATTGATATTGATGCTGAGTTTAATAATGATGATGATGATGATGATGACGATGATGGCCAAAAACGGGACGACTCTCTGAGCGACTGTTTGAGTTCACTGTCTCTGACGGACTGGGACGAAGACGACGATTCTCTGTCTGATGTGTGACGGAACTGGATCCAAAAAATAACAATAACAATAATAATAATAATAATAATAATAATAATAATAATAATAATAATAATAATAATAATAATAATAATAATAATAATAATAATAATAATAATAATAATAATAATGGATAGGATCTCTAACATAATTTTTTATGAACACAAACTCAAAGCACATACACTGGATTCATTATTCACTCACTCACACATTCACACTCTGGTGGTAAACTTATAAAATATATTCAGAATTTCCATAAACTGTAGATATTTTCACCTTTCACTGTTAAAAAAAATCTTGTTTCTTCTTTTACAACATTTCAGTTTCGTTGCATCATTTGTCTTGAAAAAGTTTCAGTTCTTTGACTTTCTATTTTTACATAGTATTTATATAATTCCTGACTCCTAATTCTCCTAATTCCTGAGTACCAAGATGAGGAATTAGCCTGGGGTTTCTTCTTTCTTGTTTCTTAGCTTAAATCTTCTTAAACTTTTAACTTTTTCTTAGCTTTGGCTTATGCTGCTTTCCTCTCTCTGAGATCGCTTCTTCTAGTGCAATTACTCAGCTTTGCAAAGGCTTACTCTAGCGCCACAGCGCCCACTAGTGGCGGTGGATTGTAATTACAACAAAAATACATATAAAAGGAAATAAAACTGTGGCAGTTACACTCCCACCAAATCTCACAACTCTAACTGTGGGATTTCTATTATTTGAACTTAACTGACACAAAATGACAGTAAAACTTACTCTGCTTCAAGCAAAACAACAACCTTATGAATAGGTCGCTCTAGCGAAACTGTTTTAATCGTAACTTTACCATGTTTATCAAAAGTCTTCTCACTAACCAAAAGTCGAACTTTTCTCACTTTATTGTCCATGCCAGGATAAACATCTGTGACCTTGGCTAGCTTCCATTCATTGCGTGGTGCGAGATCTTCTTGTAGAAGCACAACATCGTTAATCTTCAGATCTCTTCTTTGTGTATTCCATTTCTGTCTTGGTTGTAAATTGAGCAAATATTCTTTCCTCCAACGGACCCAAAACTCGTTGGCCAAATATTGTACTCTTCTCCATCTCTTTTGAAGATACACATCTTCTTTAATGAACTCTCCTGGAGGAGGTTGAATGATGGTTGACTTCATAGTTAGAATGTGGTTGGGCGTTAACGGTTCAGGGCCAGTAGGATCATTTAAATGTTCCACTGAGAGTGGCCTGCTGTTGATGATCGCCATAACTTCGTACAACAAAGTTCTCAAAGATGTACTGTCGAGTCTCTTTGCTGATTGGTCAAGAATAGCCGAAAGAACACTGCGTATGGTCCTTATCTGCCTTTCCCACACTCCGCCCATGTGGCTTGCTGATGGGGGATTCATGAGAAATTCACATCCAAGTACTTTCACTTTCTCTTGATCCATATCTTTCATGAGATTTGCGAACTCTCTTTGGGCACCAACGAAGTTGGTTCCTTTGTCACATCTTAGTTGACGAACATTCCCTCTGATTGCCATAAACGCTCGTAAAGCATTGAGGAATGAGTCTGTACTTAAATCGTCGACCACTTCAATGTGTATGGCTCGTGAACATAAACAGGTTAGAATGAGTCCATACCTCTTCAACTCTTTGCGTCCATCTTTGACGTAAATTGGACCAAAACAATCCATTCCAACGTAAGTGAACGGTGGTGTAGGTTCTGTCCTATCTACTGGTAGATCTCCCATACTTTGGTTCTCTGTTTTCCTTCTGTACTTACGACACTTGACACATTTGAAGATGTACGATGAAACTGCACGGCTGCTTCCAAGAATCCACCATCCGTTAGCTCGCAGTTCATTCATTGTCATTCCACGACCTTGGTGCTGAACTTTCGAGTGAAAATGTCTGATGAGCAAAGCTGAAATATGACTGTCTTTGGGGAGAATTGCTGGATGCTTCACATGTGGGTGTAGCACAGCTTGACTCAGACGTCCGCCGACTCTGAGGATTCCTTCTTCATCCAAAAACGGACTGAGTTTGTACAGTTTGTTGTCTTTGGTCTTGGGAACTGCTTTGTTAGCTTTCAGAGTCCTTATCTCATTTGCAAAAGCATTTTCTTGAACAAGTTTGATGACAAACAGTTCTGTTGCTGATCTTTCTTCCAAAGTTGTACTTTCTTTGCTCTTTGGCAAGTCACCTTTGTGTACTTTGACTTTTCTTCTCAAGATTGTAAGTGCTCTTATCAATGTGGACCATTCAGAGAACTTCTCAAATTTGTCAAGAATAGTTCGATCTTCTTTTACACTGGTGGTACACACAAAAGCTTTGCAAAGTTCCGGGTCATTCTCTTTGATTTCTCCCACCTTGACATCTCTATCAGGTAGTTCTCTTTCCCAAAGGAACGCTGGTCCTTTGAACCAATCTGAGGACTTGAGAAACTTCAAATCTTCTTGAGACACAGGAGTGTCATCCATGGCCTTTTCAGAAAAATCAGATTCGAGTGCTTTGACAATTTCTGAAGAAGTGACGTCTCTTACTTTTGTCCTGTTCACATAGTGGACTTTGTTCTGAAGCTTGACAGTTGGTTCAAGATCTGGAATGACATTCTTGACAATAATACGATGACTAATCCCGATTGCATCTCCATAGTTCAAACAGGGATTACTTTGTCCGACGATGCTCCAACCAAGATCTGTGCGCTGACCATAAGGTTCATCTTCTTTTCCTGACACAATTTCCCTTGGAAGAAGAGCTTGTGAGCAGTTATATCCAATCAACAATCCTACTTCACAATCTTGTAGAGGTGCGATTTCAGATTGGAGGTGTTCCAAATGTGGCCAAGCTTTAGCCGTCTCACTGGTTGGAATGTGAGCTTTGTTGGCTGGGATAAACTCTCGTGTGTAGGTTGAAGGTAGAGCGATAACCTTGCTTGAGTTAAAGCCGCGAACTTGAAGATCTTGAAGTCTGTGAGACTGAACAACTGTAGTTTGAGAGGACATAGTTGAAAGCTCTAACTTGACAGGCTCTTGATTTGTCTCCAGCGAGTCAGCAACTTCACTGAGAACAAAAGTTGTGTCGCTTTGTGAGTCCAGTAAAGCATATACGAGAACTTCTTTGGGCTTTGTAAAAGATGAAAGCCAAACAGGAATGATTGCAGCTGTTTGTGTGTTACTTTCTTGACTGACAACTCTGTTTGTCGTAGCTGTGGCTGTAACTTGTTCTTGAGGTCGTTCGTTTTGACTTAGTCTTTCAGTACTTGAGTTTGTTTTATCTGATGGTAGTTTTTGTTCTTCTTTGTTCTTAACTCTATCTTCGTGAAGACAGGTAGGATGCTTTCTGCTGCACTTCTCACAGACATTACGGTTAGAACAGTCTTTCGAGTGATGACCTGGTTTAAGACAACCGAAACATAACCTTTCTGACTGAATGAACTTGATCCTGTCTGACACAGGTTTGTCCAGGAAACTTCTGCATTTGTGTAGACTGTGCTTGGGTTTCTTACAGAACGAACATGTATATGTCTGTTGTGTCTTCTCTTGTGAAGTTGTAGTCAGTGTTTTAGCTCCAACTTGTCTTTGCTTTGTGAATTTAAGCTTTTCTGGCTTGTCAGGATCACTTTGCTTGAGTGACTGTAGCGATGTAACTGGGTTACAAGCAATCTTCGCTTCTCTTGTGAGAAATGTGACAAACTGGCTGAACGTGGGAAATTGACTTGTTTGTTCTTCGATTTCCATAACTTTGCGGTTCCAGCTAGCAGCGAGCCAGTCTGGTAACTTGGAAAGAATCTTTCTGTTCTCATTGCAGTCATTGAGAATCTCCAAGGACTTGATGTGAACCATAACAGCTTCACAACTGCGCAAGAAATCTGCAAAGTCTCTTAGCTCAAAACTGTCCTTTGTGGTCATTTTGGGCCACGCTTGTAGCTTGTCTCTGTAAGCTTTGGCAATAGTGAATGGATTACCGTACCTTTCTTCCAGAATCTTCCATGCAGCGACATATGCGGACTCAGTTCCAAGCAGAAAGTATCCTTCAAGTGCACTCTTAGCTTGTCCTCCAACATATCTTCGGAGGTAAAATATTTTCTCATTGTCTGGAATGTTCTTTTGTTCTATCAGTGTTTGAAATGACAGTTTCCAATCACTGTATCTTAAAGGATCCCCACTAAACACTGCCGGTTCAGGAACAGGAATACGACTAGCACTTAGTGCACTTGCTAGCACTTTGACAAGATCTGAAGTACCATCACTTGTAGGTGTGAATGAAGCTTGAGGCAAAACTTGCTCAAACACAGATGGAAAACTTACATGTTTGTCGTCTTTAACTTCTGCTTCTGCTACATCAACTTTGTGCTCCTGCGTTACACTCATTTGGTCATACACCTGCATTCTTGCTTGTGCTGCCTTGAGATCTTTAACCTTTTCCAGCTGTTGGACCTTTCTTTTCTTCTCTTCAAGTGTTTGTTGTAGAGCTGCATACTCTTCTTCTTGTTGAGCCTTTAACTTGGCTTCATCAGCTTCCCTTTGCATTCTCAATCGAATTTCTTCTGCTTCTCTTTCCAAGCGTCTCTGTGTAGCATATGCATCTTGCTCTGCAGCCTTTTTCCTGACTTCGGCTTCAAGTCTTTGAATTTCTTGTTGTTCTCTTTCTTGTTCTTTTAACACTTTGAGAACAGCTTGACTTGCAGCTGCTTCTGCTGCAGCTTCTTGATGCTTTACAGAGGATCTACTTGAATGCTCTGATATGTTCTTTGTTGTGTTAAAGAAGCCTGACTTGCTGCTTATTGTCTGAAAGAGTGAGCCGGCATCTGGCCAGTCTTTTTCCTCTTCCTCATTTCCATCCAATTGATTGGCTGCTCTTGTTAGAATGAAGCTTGAGATCTCCACACATAGATCTACTCTGCGACGTGTCTCTTGATCTGGTGGGATGAGCTTTCTTAACTCGTCATATACTTTAGTGACATCTGCTCTTAGACCTTTAACATCACCAATAATGTCTTCAAGTAGGTCTTCACTTAGCGGATCTGATTGAGAGAGAGGTTGCTTTGAAGATTTAGCACGTGTTCTCCACTTTTCATAGTTGTAGTTAAATCTCTGCTGGAGTCCTTTAATTTTCTCATCCTGCATTTCTTTGCCTTTCTCTGTGAGTGTTTTCACTCTTTGACTTCTTCTTGGCTGCTCACTAAGATCAGCAACTTCTTCTGACTGCTGTGCGAGGTCTGCACTAACCTCTGTATCAACCGGGGTTTCACTTGGCTCAGTCATTGCATATTAACATTACCTTGTCACAAAAAACAGTGAAAGTATCTTGTAAACCTATCTTTAGCTGTAGGCACTTGAAAATAAAATATTTTATAATGACTAATAATCAAAAGATGAATGAAATGTAACACAAATTGTGACCTCAAAACGTAATAAGAATTTGACTTAGATTGCTCTCAAACCAACTTAAATATTGTCAAAATGTAACTAAAATATGAATTATGTACCTTTTAAATCTTGCAAATAAATTACAGCATGCACTTAACTTTTACAAAGTTCCAAAATGAAATCAAATGTTTCTTATTTTTCTTCAACTTGTGTGCCTTTAAACTTTTAGTGGCTGTCACTTATAAACAGGAAATCCAGGGATGGCAGGATTTTACTTTCAATCACAGTTCGATGAGTCAACCTTCAAACTTGCCCTTTAACTTTGACAAACTCTTCACTTGCGAGTGCCCAAAGTTCCTTATGGCCTTATCTTGAAGTGTTGCCCCTCAAACTGCGTGCTTATGGGTCTTGTGCGCTCCTGGCTCCACTGCTCCTTCACAGCTCCCCTCCCTGCATGCGCTGATCACGCCTCGACAGGACCGCAGCTCCTTTGATGATGCCGCCTCGACATGTGCTCTCCACTCGCGCAGATCAGGCCGAGTTTTCACTATAATTCCTCCAGGTACCGACAGACACAAGTGGCTTTCTCAACTGATGAATTTATTGAATCCATCTTGGCACAGATTCACAAATTACACCGTGAAAACTCGTTGGCTGAGTACCAAGATGAGGAATTAGCCTGGGGTTTCTTCTTTCTTGTTTCTTAGCTTAAATCTTCTAAACTTTTAACTTTTTCTTAGCTTTGGCTTATGCTGCTTTCCTCTCTCTGAGATCGCTTCTTCTAGTGCAATTACTCAGCTTTGCAAAGGCTTACTCTAGCGCCACAGCGCCCACTAGTGGCGGTGGATTGTAATTACAACAAAAATACATATAAAAGGAAATAAAACTGTGGCAGTTACAATTTATGTTATTGAAATAATTAATATCCATCATGTTTTGCCCATTTTTATATATATATATATATATATATATATATATATATATATATATATATATATATATATATATAATGTAAAGAGTATAAAGTACATACACACACACACACACACACATATATATATATATATATATATATATATATATATATATATACTTGTATCTTGGGTGGTCTCAGTGTAATTATCAATAATTAATCAAATGTATCTTATCAAGGCGTGGTTATGAGGCTGTGACAAATGTTAGTTAAAAACAGATCCAGATAGATGTTGTTTACGCAGCTCCTCTCCACATGTCTGTGACGTTAACACTTCATTCACTATCAAAGCACATGCACCAAAGTCCAAACAACAACAATAGTAAAGTGTGCAGCGTTACTGTGTTTCCTATCACTATTGGACCAGAATATGGTTGGTATTTATTAATACTAAATAAAACACACACTTGTACACATCACTATTCATTCATTTATTTTGGATTTAACCCCAAACACAACAACATCTGTTCAACTATGAGGCTGGAGTTGGACTTATTATCCCCCACCTGAATGTGGTTCAGACCTGGAGGATAATATGACCACGTGACCCAACGGAACCAACCACAACATTTGTGTGTATTTCATGGACTCTATTGTAATAGACAGTAAAGCTATGAACAATCTGACAACATCTGAGGAGGATCAATATCTGCAAATAAAGCACTAATATATAATAATAATTGTAGTCTTTCACACAGAGATAGTGCTGCCAACTCAGTGATGGGAAAATACGGGACACTATGACTAATCCCACCACATTCACACACTCTACCTCCGCCAAGGAGGTTATGTTTTTGCCGGCGTTTATCTGTCTGTGTTGAAGATAAGTCGAAAATTTAAGGGTGGATTTTAATGACATTTTCATGGTAGGTTGGTAATGGGGAGATCTGGATATGATTAGATTTTGGGGGGGGTCTATATCCTGGCGAAAGTCTGCGCTCTCAGAGTGCGTTTCTAGTTTTTTTAATATAATCATCAATGGTAAAATAATAATGTCGTCTCATTTAAAGTTCAGTTCAATACTGGACGTAAGTTTGTTTTTAATTTGGGACAATTCCGTATTTAAGGGTCGTTTGACAACCTTACACACACACACTGTAGGCGACCTGTCAATCAAACACATCCAGCTCTACTGTCTATGAACATTAGCTTAGATGCTAATCAGCTGTTTTAGTAAAAACACTGGTGCTAACGTTAGTGTATGACAAGTTGACAATTAACAGTATTAACAGTTTCATAACTAAAGCTAAAGTTAATGAACTTACCATCAGATGGAAGTTGAAGTGTCTTTGTGGAGATAATAGTCCTCTGGGTGTAAAGACAGTGTGTCCTAAAAATAACTCTACAGGTTATCATTAGTTGGTCTTTTGTCCAGTGATGGGAACACACAAAAACACTGCAGGGTGGAGACTTTAAATTCAATGGCCGTGATTCAGAGGCTTGTGAAAAATGAAACCAATGGAGACATGAACATTATGTGTTTGTGGTTCAAACTCTCTCTATCTAAACACTCCTTCACATGTTTCTACACTTTTTACAACCAACGACAGCACACGTACGTCCACAAACACTGGCGGCTGTGGCTCAGCTGGTAGAGCGTCCGATGATCGAAGGGTTGGCGGTTCGCGTCCCGGCTCTGGCTGTCCACATGTCGAAGTGTCCTTGGGCAAGACACTGAACCCTAAGTTGCTCCCAGTAGGGTCAAGGGTTAGGGGTCAGGCAGCACCTGTGTCTTGGCAGCAGCCGTCTACTGGTGTGTGAGTGTGTGAATGTGAAGCGCTTTGTGACCCATGTCTGTGAAAAGCTCTATACAAATAAAGATTACTTACTTTTCCTCTGGTACATGTCCATCATTTTTCTGACTGAATCACTGCGTTTATATCAGAGTTAACATGTAAAGTTAACCGTAGGAGCCAGACAGGAAGTGAACAGCATAATCAGGAAGTAAAGCAGTAAGGGGTCATAAGTTCATGGTACTTTACACATCTTTGAACATGATGACGTTCCATATTTTCCAGCCAATAAACAACAGCCAGACTCATGTACATGTGACCTCCTATCAAATACATTATGTCAGGTGTAGAGTCCTGCTAGAGTGACTCTATGTTCAGTTAATGGACACAACGGTGGACGTTCAACGGAACAACTTAACGTAAGAAAAGCGTAACTGGTTTTGTGAATATGAACGATATCGTTGCAAAGGATTAAATGACAAATATCAGACAAATATTTGATGTCTTAACCTTCATGTTCTATTCACTTCACTCACTTGTTGGATGTTTTTTTGCCTCCTGTGGTGAAGTGGGTATGGACTCAAATCTGCCCAAATTAAATCTAAATGTGAGGAAAGTGTGGATTTAACAAAGTGTGTCTTCACTGGGACGTGAACATGAATGTAATTTTAATTTGGAACCAAACATCGTCATTAATTTTATTGTTAAACCTCTGAGGGTAAACCTTTTATTATTGTTTTTAAATCCACTGGTGTTTTTAGGAGTGTATATAGTCATGGAAAAGTATTGGTTAAAGTGTGTATGATATAATATGACAATAATTCAATAATAATGAACATGTGATGAAGTGAAATTAGATCTTTATTTTGTAAAGAAATGAAAGAATTGTGACTAAAGAAGCTAAAGGCCAGTGTGTTACATGACATGACAAGAGGGACATTAGAAAAAAAGAGGAAATGGCACCAAATATTTCTTTTTTGATAACAAATACATGTGACATTATTGCATTCTCTACAGTTTAAAATAACAGGCTGGACACACGCGAGTGCTGATGACGTATAAACAATATAATACACGGGTCTGTTTTATTTGTTACAGCATTAACATTGTGGTGACTGCAGGGGCGCTGCTGCCCCCCCTGGTGGAAAAGGAATGAAATGAGACACTGACGACCGTGGTTTTAAGACTTCTTGTACTCGATTCTCTCCACTTTGACGTCGTCACCGATCAGCTGGTAAACGTACGTCACCACCGTCGACGCCTGGATGTCCATTAATACAAAAGAAGGGATGATGTTACTGTAAAGAGAGGACGTGCGTTATTCACATGGATCACAAACACACATTTTTCAAGGTCAAATCAAGCACTTTTAAGGAACAGAACCTTATTTATCTCCTGGAGTAAAATATCCTTATGAAACTAAAATATATAAAAAATATATAATATAACATTTGTATACAAATCTATTTTTAATATATTAAAAAATATAATGTGTTACATTAAAAACTATATTCACATATATGGTAGGGTAGGTAGGTAGATACTTTATTAAACCCCGAGGGGAAATTCAAGGTGCCAGTAGCTCACGACAAAGACATCACACATAACATACACATGTCAGAAGCAGTCAAAAAAAAAAAGGATAAGGAAAAGAATACTGTGGACCATAAGAACATATAGTGAATATATTATCCAATATACTGTAATATGATTTGATCATATATATAAAATATAAAATATATATCACACTGAAGACAAAAGCTGATCTATCATTTTACAGATAGTTTTATTGAGACTCTTACTAAATATAGAATTAGTGTATTTTCTCAGCTATAAGGTAACACTTAAGACTTTCATTTTCTCTAAAAATGACAGTGCACCTTATAGTCTGGATAATATGGTAATTCTTTTCATGGTTCAGTAGTGTTCTAGTGTTCAGGAGGCGTGGCCTGTACCTTTCCAGTGCGCTGTAGGCTCCTGTGGCCGAGCCAGGGTTGATGTAGAACTTGTTCTCGTTCTCGAATGCCTCGAACTTGTGCGTGTGGCCGGAGATGAGGATGTCTACGTCCAGCTGCCTCTGGAGCAGCGCCAGGCTGGCCATGTCGCCCCAGGGGATCACCTGATGACCGTGGATCAGGCCGATCTTAAACTGGCCCACGGTCACAACCTTCTGCTCGGGGTAATTCATGTTCTGACACAAAACACACAAAATTATTACAACACATTAGATTAATAGTGTTTTTTTGATCCACTCAAAGCGCTTTACATCAGTGATCCATTCGTCATTCGCTCTCACATGCTCCCTCTGGTGGTGGTAAACTACATATGTGACCCCCCACCACCAAACCAGGCATAAGTGGCGCTGAGCCGTTCAGAGCTACAGCCAAATTTAGGCTGGAAGGTGATTTGTTATTAGTGTTTACACCTTATCAAAAAACGGTACCTTAACACCTCTATGTTCACTTCCTGTGGTCATTACATTGAAATCCAATCAATAAAGGTGTTTATTGAGTCAATTATTTAAGCGGTGACAAAAGTTCAGGTATTGCTGAGCAAAGACAAAGACGACTTCCACCTCTTTTCGCCGAACAAAACGATCTCCGTTCCGTGGGTAAACACCCAAGTGTTTGGTACGAGGTAAAAGCTTATATTGAATGTTCTGTCCAATGGTGTAAGCCAAATGATTATAATACGTCACACTTCTGTCCTATTATTATAATATATAAAACTTCTGTGACATGTCCATCAGAGTGTCCTTTAACATCTGTCAACAATTTGTGTCAATCGGATACAAATTATTATGCGTTGCTAAGGACTTCCTACCCCAAAACAGTCCAAAACTTTAACGGACAATATCTAAAAATATGCAAATTGTAAAATATGTCCAAATGTGGATATTAAAATGACCATAACTTTGGTTCTACTTGTGATAGAAACATCATTTTTTCACCATCTTAAACCTTAGTTTCCACTCTACCAAGATACACACATAACTCTGTTTGGATTTACACACACTTATGTCTGCTTTACTGGTGGGGGGTCACATATATGCACAGTTGGGGCAGACTGACAGAAGACAAAACCATGAGATAAAAGTCAAAAGTATAACATAAAAAGTCTAAATTATAGTACATAATATTCCTCTGGAGTAAAACCTCTTCTCTTGTTTATTGTAAGAATTTGACATTCTGAGCCCAGATTTATCTTGTAAACGTAACTTTTCTTTATCACTAACACAGACATGGGAACATTTCATTAGTTTGATCTGAACGTCAGTGTCATGAATGAATGGATGAATGAGGTTCTAATATGAAACTAAAATATTTATTCCTGTGGAACATCAACCATTAAAACTACAAAAAAGAAGTTATTACCTGAAATTCTCTTTTATTTTACTTGTTGACTCGTGCAGATATATTTTCAGTTAATTTTTTTTCTTCAGTTAGTTACTGAATTAACTTTTTAACTAAATTTACTGAATAACTAATGTTTACCAAAGTATTTTCATTAAATTAATCAGTATCTCTGTTATGTAGTCATGTGTTAAACAGTTTACATCAACCTTTTGTGTTCAGAATAATTAACCAATGACTTTTTTTCTGTTATTTCCATTAAACTGTGACACATTCAGAAAATTGTCTGTTTAGTTTTTATTAAAAAAAAATAAACTTCACTCTATTAAAGTTCTGAGACTGTCACCGAACTAATAATCAGATAAATGTCAATTTTATGAGGAGGAAGTGAGGAACAATTTATCACATTGTAATTAATCCAGAGCTCTGCTCACATCTATTTCCTTCCACTTCATAATTAATTATTCATCCTGATAAATGTGTCCTGACTTTAGGACATGGATGGAACTTTATATTTAGAAACTCTTGTGGAAAATCCTCCTGGTCTGCTTCACAGTCAGAAAATCTACAAAAAGATCTGGAAATCTGCAAATTAAATGGATTATCTGCAATAAAAAACACTTTAGTTTTTAGATGATCAGGAGTTCATCCATATAGTTAACATTAAAATCATCCATTTAAATTAACATTGATCCAAACTGTGTTAGCTTGTTTTAACATGTTTTAATATTTGTTAGCATGTTTTAACATGTGTTAGCATGTTTTAACATGTGTTAGCATGTTTTAACATGTTTTAACATGTGTTAGCATGTTTTAACATGTTTTAACATGTGTTAGCATGTTTTAACATGTGTTAGCATGTGCTAGCTTGTTTTAACATGTTTTAACATGTGTTAGCATGTTTTAACATGTGTTAGCATGTTTTAACATGTTTTAACATGTGTTAGCATGTTTTAACATGTTTTAACATGTGTTAGCATGTTTTAACATGTGTTAGCATGTGCTAGCTTGTTTTAACATGTTTTAACATGTGTTAGCATGTTTTAACATGTTTTAACATGTGTTAGCATGTGTTAACATGTGTTAGCATGTGTTAGCGTGTGTTAGCATGTGTTAACACGTGTTAGCATGTGCTAGCTTGTTTTAACATGTTTTAACATGTGTTAGCATGTTTTAACATGTGTTAGCATGTGCTAGCTTGTTTTAACATGTTTTAACATGTGTTAGCATGTTTTAACATTTGTTAGCATGTTTTAACATGTGTTAGCATGTGCTAGCATATTTTAACATGTGTTAGCATGTTTTAATATTTGTTAGCATGTTTTAACATGTGTTAGCATGTTTTAACATGTGTTAGCATGTGCTAGCATATTTTAACATGTGTTAGCATGTTTTAATATTTGTTAGCATATTTTAACATGTGTTAGCATGTTTTAACATGTGTTAGCATGTGCTAGCATATTTTAACATGTGTTAGCATGTTTTAACATGTTTTAACATGTGTTAGCATGTTTTAACATGTGTTAGCATGTTTTAACATGTTTTAACATGGGTTAGCATGTGTTAACATGTGTTAGCATGTGTTAGCGTGTGTTAGCATGTGTTAACACGTGTTAGCATGTGCTAGCTTGTTTTAACATGTTTTAACATGTGTTAGCATGTGCTAGCTTGTTTTAACATGTTTTAACATGTGTTAGCATGTTTTAACATTTGTTAGCATGTTTTAACATGTGTTAGCATGTGCTAGCATATTTTAACATGTGTTAGCATGTTTTAATATTTGTTAGCATGTTTTAACATGTGTTAGCATATGCTAGCATATTTTAACATGTGTTAGCATGTTTTAATATTTGTTAGCATATTTTAACATGTGTTAGCATGTTTTAACATGTGTTAGCATGTGCTAGCATATTTTAACATGTGTTAGCATGTTTTAACATGTGTTAGCATGTTTTAACATGTGTTAGCATGTTTTAACAAGTGTTAGCATGTTTTAACATGTGTTAGCATGTTTTAACAAGTGTTAGCATGTTTGAACATTTTGTTAGCATGTTTAACATGTGTTAGCATGTTTTAACATGTGTTAGCATGTTTTAACAAGTGTTAGCATGTTTGAACATTTTGTTAGCATGTTTTAACAAGTGTTAGCATGTTTGAACATTTTGTTAGCATGTTTTAACATGTGTTAGCATGTGTTAACATGGAAGTGATTAGAACATGTGTTTTCTCTATTTTCAGACTAACTAATAAAGTTTAAACATCATCACACTTCAGTGGTAGTAAGTAGAGGGTCCCAAAAGACAAAGACAAGTGTCCTCATGTCTTCATGTCCTCAGATAGTGTGTCCTCAGTTACTGATCTACACACATGGACCTCTGGTTCAGAAGACGTCTGAGGACAAAGACCATAATAGTCCATTGTCCAGTGGACATTTAGACGTTCTGGAAATTCATGACTTTGTTACATTCTTTTTAAAAACAAACTGTTAGTCGACTAACTCATTAAACTTAGTGTTTAGAGATAAACTGACCTTTGACTATTTTAATTCTAACACAGGGGCATCAAACATGCGGCCTGGGGGCCAAGTCCGGCCCGCCAAAGGGTCCGATGTGGTCCTTAAGATGAAATTACAAATTTTAGTTCAGGTTCCACATGCAGTATTATCCACAGTAAAATAAGATACAAAAAATGACAATAGATTTTCTTCTCAGTTTGATGTGAATTTTATTTACATCAAACTTATTTACATTTTATTTACTATTACTATAAATGACTTTCAAATTTTTGAATTCATTTTAATGCATTAAATCATGACAATATTTACATTTTCAAACTATTTTCTAACCATAAAATGTGGAAAAACCAAAACCAATATGAACAACCTCAAATGTCTAAAGAAAATTAAGCATAATTTGAACCGTTTTCTGCTTTTGTACCAACTTTTTAGTGCTGATGGTATTTCTGGGGTCACTAGGGTTTAATATGGTTCATGATTCCCCGACACCGGCCCAAGGACGGAGTGGCTGGAGACGATGTTATGTGTTTGTCATGTTTTGACAAAGGAAGGTTAACCCTAACCCTAACCCAAAGAGGAGACGTGTCACATGCATAAAACTAAGAGAGGAGGGGCGGGGAGTGTGGTGTGTCAGCAGGTTGTGGTCCAATCAAAACCCTGTGTTCGGGGAGGAGTCACGAAGAGGAGATGGTAAAAAAAAAAATGGGAGGAAAAGACACTTTTTGGGAGCTTGTACTTATGGGTCCAATGGGCCAAGATCAGTGCTGATTTTTCTGTATTTTCCATGTGAACTGTAAATAAATTGTGAACCTTCGATCATCTTAGGAGCTTTCATTCCACACACTGAGGAAACTCTTACAATGTCTTTGGAGATCTGACCCATAATGCATGAAATACTGGACTGTGTTTTTAAAAACTATGGAACACAAGTGAATTTACAGAGCGACACTGGACAATGGACTATTACGGTCTTTGTCCTCACACGTCTTCTGAACCAGAGGTCCATGTGTGTAGATCAGTAACTGAGGACACACTATCTGAGGACGTGAAGACCTGAGGACACACTATCTGACGACATGAAGACATGAGGATGAGGACACACTATCTGAGGACGTGAAGACCTGTGGACACACTATCTGAGGACGTGAAGACCTGTGGACACACTATCTGAGGACGTGAAGACCTGTGGACACACTATCTGAGGACATGAAGACCTGAGGACACACTATCTGAGGACGTGAAGACCTGAGGACACACTATCTGAGGACATGAAGACATGAGGACACACTATCTGAGGACGTGAAGACCTGTGGACACACTATCTGAGGACGTGAAGACCTGTGGACACACTATCTGAGGACATGAAGACCTGTGGACACACTATCTGAGGACGTGAAGACCTGTGGACACGCTATCTGAGGACGTGAAGACCTGTGGACACACTATCTGAGGACATGAAGACCTGTGGACACACTATCTGAGGACGTGAAGACCTGTGGACACGCTATCTGAGGACGTGAAGACCTGAGGACACGCTATCTGAGGACATGAAGACATGAGGACACACTATCTGAGGACGTGAAGACCTGTGGACACACTATCTGAGGACGTGAAGACCTGTGGACACACTGTCTGAGGACATGAAGACCTGAGGACACACTATCTGAGGACATGAAGACCTGAGGACACACTATCTGTTTGTATTTAGGGACCCTCTACTTACTACCACTGAAGTGTGATGATGTTTAAACTTTATAAGAGTTAGTCTGAAAATAGAGAAAACACATGTTCTAATCACTTCCATGCTAACACATGCTAACACACGTTAACACACGCTAACGCACGTTAACACACATTAACACACGCTAACGCACGTTAACATACGTTAACACACGCTAACGCATGTTAACACACGTTAACAAACGCTAACGCACGTTAACGAACGCTAACGCACGTTAACACACGCTAACGCACGTTAACACACGCTAACGCACGTTAACACACGTTAACAAACGCTAACGCACGTTAACGAACGCTAACGCACGTTAACACACGCTAACGCACGTTAACACACGCTAACGCACGTTAACACACGCTAACGCACGTTAACACACGCTAACGCACGTTAACACACGTTAACGCACGTTAACACACGCTAACACATGTTAACACATGCTAACACATGTTAACACATGCTAACACAGTTTGGATCAATGTTCATTTAAATGGATAATTTTAATGTTAACTATATGGATGAACTCCTGATCACGTAAAAACTAACTAAAGGTATTTTTACTCTGTATAATCCCTTTAAGTAAAGTGAGTTTTCAGACTATTACAGACCTCGTCAAAGTCTCCTCGGACTATGTGAACGTCTCCTGCCAGGGTCTTCAGGTAGTCATAGCTCTCTTTGGTGCACAGGTTTCCCGTGCACAGAATGTGTTGGATCTTTCCCGGCACCAGCAGCTTCTTGAACTTAGCGGGAAGGGTGTTGCACCGGTGGGGGATGTGCAGGTCACCTAACACCAGGACCAACTGAAGGCAGCGCACACACACACACACACACACACACACACACACACACACACACACACACATTAAACACTGTGTCCACATTCATCTGACAGGACAGTCTACTCAGTTCACTTTTATATCTTCTCCAACATTCATTTAGTACCGCTCATAAACAAGTCATTGTGTAAAACTCAACAAATAAAGGAAATTCTCACTTATATAATGAGCATTTTATGAAAATCTATCATGTTTGGTATGAATGTGAACACAATATGTAATACGTTTCCCAATGTTTAGTGATAAATTGCTGCATGTTCCAGTGGTTATTGCAGATTATGATTTAGCAGCTGAAATAAGATGAAGATATGGGGTCTTTTTTTGTCATAATTAATTCTGCAAAACTACCATATTTTCCACACTATAAGGTGCACTGGACTATAAGGAGCACTGGACTATAAGGTGCACTGGACTATGAGGAGCACTGGACTATAAGGTGCACTGGACTATAAGGAGCACTGGACTATAAGGTGCACTGGACTATAAGGAGCACTGGACTATGAGGAGCACTGGACTATGAGGAGCACTGGACTATGAGGAGCACTGGACTATAAGGTGGACTGGACTATAAGGTGGACTGGACTATAAGGAGCACTGGACTATAAGGAGCACTGGACTATAAGGAGCACTGGACTATAAGGTGCACTGGACTATGAGGAGCACTGGACTATGAGGAGCACTGGACTATGAGGAGCACTGGACTATAAGGAGCACTGGACTATAAGGTGCACTGGACTATAAGGTGGACTGGACTATAAGGAGCACTGGACTATAAGGAGCACTGGACTATAAGGAGCACTGGACTATAAGGTGCACTGGACAATAAGGTGGACTGGACTATAAGGAGCACTGGACTATAAGGAGCACTGGACTATAAGGAGCACTGGACTATAAGGAGCACTGGACTATAAGGTGGACTGGACTATAAGGTGGACTGGACTATAAGGAGCACTGGACTATAAGGTGGACTGGACTATAAGGAGCACTGGACTATAAGGTGCACTGGACTATAAGGTGGACTGGACTATAAGGAGCACTGGACTATAAGGAGCACTGGACTATAAGGTGGACTGGACTATAAGGAGCACTGGACTATAAGGTGCACTGGACTATAAGGTGGACTGGACTATAAGGTGGACTGGACTATAAGGTGGACTGGACTATAAGGTGCACTAAGTAAAGTCAAAATCATTCTAAAAGTTAAAATCATGAGAGAAAACACCAAGATCATTCAATAAAAAGTTAACATCAGATAAAAAGTTGAAGAGTTTTATATTTATAGTTTATTTTATAAACGTGACCTAACTCTGTGACTGTGAAACAATCAGACTTTTACAAACTCATTTCTGCCTGGACTGTATTTTCCAGACTAAAGTGAGACTTCATTACTTTCATTTTCTCCAAAAACCACACTGCACCTTATATATGGATTTATTCTGGTCGTGCTTAGTGACTTGCAATTTTGACTTTTTATCTAATAATTTTGACTTCACGTACTGCGCCTTATATATGAAAAAACTCAAAAATAAATCATTCATTGAAGGTGTGCCTTATAGTCCAGTATAAAATACTTCAATATACTCTATATGACTGATATTTCAATTTCAAATGCGTTCTTTGGGATATCTGAAATATAAATACATTTTATAACCATATATGTATAGAATATATTAGGTCTCCTATTTATGGAGACTTATGGGGACACCTTGCATATTTCTGTGAAGTTTTTGAAGTACAAGTACACATTTTGCAACAACCACTGCAATATGCAAGAATGTATTAAAACTCCATCAGTCTATAACAAAATATAAATATTATCATCATACTTTATTTGTTCTTTTTTGCATTTTGTTGAGGTTTGACATAATGTGTTGTTTTATCAACAGTAGTTTCATTAAGGTCAAACTTATAAATAAGCACATTTTGTGAGTAAAAAAGCTGAGTCTATTGAATGTCTGAATTCAACCAGTGACGTAAAATGACTTTAAAAAATGTGAGAATATGTGGCAGGATTACAGACACTCAATATAAAAGATGGAAGACGCATGGAAGAGAAAAATACTGATTTCACACACACATAAAAAAGAGTCAATATTGAAGAAAGTGGACGATAAATGAACTGTCAAACCAGAGGTGTCAAACTCATGTTAGTTCAGTTCTATGTTTGATCTGAAGCTGAACTTTTGAAATAATAATAACATAATACATTAACACATTTTCTCAGGTGGAAGAAATTGGTCAAAAATACATAATTTTATTGAATAAAATGAAGAAAAAAAGACTAAAATATTTAATCAAATGAACAAAAATAACAAATATTCAGTAAAATGAACAAAATTATGTATTTTTTTACCACTTTCTTCAATCTAAAAAATGCATATTCATACTGAAGACAGTGTTCTCCTAACTTTTCATTTCATAAATGTCATTTTTGATGCGGTGACTTTTCGATTCGTATTCTGACAAATTTATTCATTTTAGAGTTTGCACATATTTATTTCATGATCAACTACAACCAAATATACACCCATTATTTTCCTGTTTTTGTCCCAAAAATGGCTCCATATTAAACCTCTTATCTTGTTACTACTCTTATGTGGCCATTTGAACACAAATCCATAATAATCAGTATGTCATTGGGACATTTTTGTCTAAATGAAGCATAAATCTAACAGAGCAGATGAGTGGTTAGTAGAAGTGTTGGTTTAGATCAAAAACTGCAAACAATTTAAGCATTAATATATTCCTCTGCAATAGATCGCTGCTGAATTTGATGCAGAAGCATCAGACGTTGTGCACAACGCAATCCCAACCAAAAACAAACCAAATCCTGTTTTAGTTTGCAAGGCAGAAGAGTGAGCAGAAAAACAGGAATCCAACACAGAGTGACGACACTTACCCGGTGACTAGCCTGGTTGATTGGAGACAGGCAAGGAGGGGTGGGAGGAGGGAGAATGGGTGAGATAGGTAGGAAGGCAGATGTGCGACGAAGCGTGATCAAAAGATAGGAAAAAATATGTCAAAACAAAGAACAACAAAGAGAGTTGGGACAAGAAGGGAGAACTGAAATTAGAAATTAAAAAAGTGAATGGGTTAAGTAGACAAATAATAACCATTCCAAAACAAATAAGAAAAGTTAAACGACAATGTGGCTGAATCAACTGTTAATGGTTAGTGATTATGATAAAGCAAAAAAAATGATACTGAGTGAAAATAAGAAACAAACAACCACCAAATATCTGTATTAGAAAATGCTAAACTATACTAGAGTTTAATAAAAATGAGTGTAACAGTGTATGATAGGAATGGGTGCTATGTAAGGTATCATACCTTATGAGGTATTTTTTGTCCATGGAACAGATTTTATTCATACTGTTCTACCGTCCATCCTGTAGATGGCAGTAAAGTTTACGTCTGCTTCAGCAGCTAACACCACGGTCTTAGATGTTGTGTTACTTTAAATAATCTACAAAAATAAAATATATACTTTATGTAGTGTCCTATGGGTTATAATGGTATGTGATGACAACATATTTTCATTCAGGACTCTACCATTTAATTTACAGGGTGTGTGAAAAGCGAGCTAACAAGCTAACAAGCTAACAGCTAAAGTCATGACAGTCATAGAGTTTATGACGACAACTAAACAATTGTGTTAAACGTTAACACTGCCTTAAAGTTAACACACTGCACCAGCCTTAATAACTGTATGTTACTGTATCCAGTTGAGCTACTATTAGTCATGGTATCTGGCTGGTGTTAGCAATTAAAATGACCGACAATTTTGTGAGCGATTTGGCTAACATTAGCATGCTAAGTGCTGCTACAGTGACATGTGTTGTTATAAATATGAAGAAATTCTACACAAATATGAAAGACTAGACTTCCAGCTATGTGACCACTAACAAACTATTCTGCTATCGTTTATACTTTATTTCTTATGATGTACAGTAGCCTACAAAAGTACTATACTGCGATATATACCGTATACCACCAATGGCTCAAATTATACTGGGATCTACATTTTTGGACACACCACCCATTCCTAGTGTACGAGTCTGGGAATGCATCACTTGGCAAAATTCCTGCTTATCTCCTCTTTTTTCAGTCTTGAAAAATAGAGTCCACAAGTTAAGATATTTGAACTTTGTTGTTCCCAGAGTTCCCTTTAGATTTTCTGCTCCTTTTGCTGGGAACAACCTGCACACAGGCTTGTTTCTCTAAATGTTTTTAAATTTACAGTGAAATCATTACAACACAAATGATCTGAATGTCACTACTTTTATTCTTAATGTGTTTTATGTGTATGTGTTTTTTGTCATTGTGTTTTGTGTGAATTGAATGTAAATTAAACTGTGTTTCTGTCATTCTTGGGTTAGGTCTCCCTTGAAAAAGAGATCATTGGTGTCAACGGGACAAACCTGGTTAAGTAAAGGTTAAATAAAAAATAAGTTGCATAAATGCACACCTTAAAAATATGATAATTTAATGTTTCTGTAACAAAATTCCACTGTAAACCTTCATTAAAGTGCATTTAATATAACTATGAAACAAAACTAAAGTGAAAAATATAAATATTTCTACAACATGTATCACACTGTTTTATAGTTCAAGAAATGTTGTCTATGTTGTTTGATCATTTCTCTCAACTAATTATTCCACAATGACATTCAAGATGAACACAAGAGAAAGATGCAAGTCAAACCTGACACAAATTTAGATGCACTCGTGTGTTTCTGAAAAATTTCATCCAATATCAGACCATCCATTAACATCAGCTACATTTAAATCAGTTTACCCAACTATCTTTAACCAGATTAATGTGAAACATTGTAAGTTAATCAAAGGGTGATGAACATTTGTTGAACAGATGGATCCTCTTGATTTCAACATTTTATCAGAGGACTCAAAATAAAACATGATATACAGTAACACTGCTGAAAATATGATCCCATAATTAATTAAATCTAGTAGACAAAGCTCTGAATTCTGACAATGTTCTGCAAGTGTTTATGCACAAAAATCTATAAATATGCAGAGCTCTGTAAATATGAAAACATACATTTGAAAAAGAAAAATGTGCAATCCTGTTTGAATGAACATGTGAGTTACACTTACACAACCCTCCTCACACATTTACAGTTTTCTTTTGCTGTAGTAAAACCCAATATAAAAAAATAAATAAATACATAAATACATGAATAAAGTAAGTGAATGAATAGAAAAATAAAATAAAAAAATAAAAAATAAGAGCAAAATGCAGACAACTTAGAAAAAGGAAAGACAAAAAAAGGGAAAAGAAGAAGAAGGAAGGGAGGAAAAAAGAAAACAATAAACAACAAAAAAAACTCTATTTGTTACCTACTTTTCTATCTGCTCATTTGTTTTTAGTTGGGGTTTTTTTGTTTGTTTTTTGTATATATGTCTATGTTTAGTACTTCAGTTATTGATTATTGGTATTATTATTATTATTTTATTTATCATCATTTTTGTACTATGCACTATATTACTGTAAGATGAATTTAGGTTATTGTGGAAGTGAAGAAGGGGTAGAATTAAATAAGTTTATGCTTCATCCTACTCCTTTTCGGACATGTCATTGTTATTATTATTATTATTATTGTATTGATTATTGTTGCACTTTGCACATGTTCGAAATAAATCATTCAAATCAAATCAAATCAATATGACTAGAATGTAACTGCACATATCATCTTATTTTGAAAAGCCTCTATAAAGACAGTCAAAAAAAACCAAAACGAATGAATGGCTACATTAGCGAATTAATAACGTCTGTAAGCGTTCCCCATGCCTGGTAGTATAGTTTTAACCCTCTTAAAAGCAGTTACAGGCTAATTGTTGATTGGAAGAACACATTGAAGCTGCACAGGAAGCCGTTTCATAACATAAATTGAGTGTTAGCCCGTTAGCTCTGAAAGCTAGCTGTCTGGAACACATGTAAAAACGTCGTGCTGTCGATGAAAAAAGACAACAAGATTAGGAAATAAAGAAAAATATCAAACTAAAAGACCCAAGTGAAACTGAAACTAGTGACTTCATGGGGTGACTGGAGCTTGTTGCATTTCATTTGGGGACTAAACTGATCAGCTGTCATGTGACCGTTGATCCATCTGGAACTGGAGCTTCATTATAACACCCTAAAAGTGAGACTGTGCAAACTCTCTGCATAATAGAAGTCATCTTCCGTGGGTCGAAAACCTGTCTGCATAAACACCGTGGACCTAAAATATATAAATTGTGGTCATTTCGCCGTTTCATACTCACCATCTTCTATTTTGCTGTTGCTGCTGCTCGTTAAGTTGAGGAAGCGCCGACTCACGTACGTAAGCGTCAGCACGTCAGCCAATCAGAGACGAGAACATCTCCGGGTGCGTCCAGTCAGATAAAGAGTTCCGGTTACACTTTCAAAATAATATCCTGACCAGTTTACAGCCTAAGTTATGGGAGAATTTTTTTAAATATTTGATCTATTACTTTAGAAATCCATTTAAAGTTAAAGCAGAATGAAATTTTGGCAATTATATAGTTTTATACATTGAATTAGGTATTACTTGCTTTTTGTCACCATGCTCATGTAAAGCGTATGTGTCTCATTTTAAAATCAAGAAAGAAATGAACATACATTTATCATGTGTTTATGCCCTGTCTGATAATAGGTGGCGTACTTTACAATGATCGCCTGCAAAACATTTTACCATTTCTCACACTTTTAAGAGAGTGCCAGATATGAGGTATTTATACCATATATTACTGTATTAAAGAGCCACTGTATTGCTGATTATACATTTCAAATAATACTTGTGCACCAAGATACAAACATGTATTCACTGTTAAGATGTAGTTTTTACTTAATTGTATTTATGCTATTATTTGTGTTGTTCATTTGTTTTAGATACTACTTCTGCTCGACTATCACTTCTACTGACTGAAATATTTTCTGTTTGTATTTCATTATCAGTGTTAGTGTTCTAATGTAAAACAAAAAATGGAACTTAATAATCACTAATTGCAAAAAAAAATTCCAAATCACCATAAAACCATATACATATTATGAATACTGTGTGTTTTCGTTTGTAACAAAAGACAAAAAAATAAAGTGAAGGGTTTTAATTATGATGTTGAACCAGGAAGAAATCGGTCTGGATCCATTGGCAAACGATTGCGTAAATGAAGACTTTTAGTTTGGAAGGGCCCTGGAGCGGATGTGAGTTGTTGTGTTTGTAACTTTACGTTCGTCAGTAAAAGCGACGTGAGTCTCTGTAATTCGCAGAACATTCGAGAGGTAAGGTGCGAAAAAATATTCATCACATCTTCTGTTAGCTCGTCTTGACGTGGACTATACTTCGGTGGTCACATTTATACAGAGAAAATATAGCTAAGTAACCGAATTTATAGACATTATTTGATGTAACGGCCTCGACTACGACGGGGGGCGTCTATTGGTTTCTGGGTTCTGACTATTCGGTCTGTAACGGTTCAACGGTTAATATCGTTTCACATCGGACAAGACTAACTAATATTGAAGCTTAATTCACATCTTAGCTCTACTTATTTTAGCTCGACGGTGTAATGTATCATTTTTACCAGATAAAAAATTCCCAATTCTAGGGAATATGTCAGATAAACACGTGTATTAGCCAGTTAGCTTACTGATGTTATCTATACGTGAAGATTCGATATGTGAAACTAGCGAACAAAACTGAAAATAGAAGAACTGTAGGTCCTTTAACTGGTTTTCCTGACATAAAATAAGGGTAACGGTTGATCCCATTTATGAACACTGCTGTCACATGCTAACCTCAGCAGTTGGATGGATAACAATGCGCTTCTTTTCCCCTTAAAGGTCCCCCAAAGTCCGAGGACGTTCCGGATAACCTTCTTCTGTTTCTGAGTCTGGCACCTGCTGCACTGTTTGAACGCTTCAAAGTGTTTAACTGTGCATCTTTAGGGGCAAAAAAACCCTCTTAGGACCACTGCTGCAATCAATACAACACCAGCACCAGCCAATCGACAACCGTTCACTGCGGCTCTTGGACGATCAGCGTTGTGTTTATGTCTTTGTTTTGCGAAAACGGTGAGTTACATGTCATTTTTGGGATGATTTGATAACATGTGTGATGGCCAATGGGTTCCACGCCTTATGATACAGCGACAGTCAGCGGTATTGTGCAATATGAACCGTTTTCTATCCAACTCTTATCAAAATGGCGTCTCCCAGTCCCCTCACTCGTGTGCAGTGACTGGATGACGCACTCTGCACCAAGTAGCCTTGCTAAGCTAGTTAGCCTCTTCCTGAAATAGTCTCGGCTCCTGTCCTTATGAAACCCACACATCTTAGACCAGCCGGGTCGTGTGGGTCGTTTCAGGACAAATCGCACAGACCTGGTTGAAAAATAACCACAATAAAGTGTGTAGTTGGTGTTAAAGTGGTCAGCAGGGGGTGGTTTGTTTGGCAGCTGCTAGGCCTCCTGTTTGTGACCTATTAACAAGAGAAGGCCTTATGTGGCTAAAGCCAAAGGCCTTGCTCAAAAACAAAGGGCTTTCACAAAACCAGTTATGTGCATATATGCCTGTAACAGTGAGGAAAACATCCAGTTTTGTGCTGGGGTCTTATTTGCCTTCTGCTGACAAATCTGGACTGCCCTGCTCTGTTGGATCACACAGATATTTACTGGATTTCAGTTGGTCAGCAGTATTTTCTGAATGCAGTATACTGCAGTACTTGAATAGAAGAAGACAAATTCATTACAAGGAGGTTTTCAGTTACCCATTCACAACAATTCTGAGTAAAATGTACTTTTGAAGTGTCAAAAATGAGTGTTCATTCTTGAAACGTGTTAAAATGTTCAGTTTTTAACACAATTTAATGTGTTATTGCCTTTTTAATGTTGTCAATATTGGATCTTTATTTAGTCTATTTTTGCTATTACTGGTAGATGTTTATTATTGTCATCAAATAAGCATGTTGTGTATTGTTGACCTATAAGATAAAAGTATTAATTATAAATTGAATGTGTCGCGGTGTAAACAGTACTTGCCTGGAATCTAGTCAAAATATACAGTGATGTTTGAGTGTATATAATTACAAAACTCAAACCGCTATGGTTTTTAAATCATTCTTTGAGCAGAAGCTGCTCATCTAATACAGGTATGAAAGAAACAGATTTTTTTGGGGCATTTCATTTATCCCACTGTGGGGGAAATTACATTCACAGCAGCAAAATACAATAACAAGTGTAGAGGGAAAAAAAACAAGTTTGGAGTGGGAGGTAATTGTATCAACATAGAGTTAGAATTAAATATGCACATTGTACATGTTATCTGTTTTTGTTTTCCCCAGTTTTATTCTGAGCAGCAAAAATACCAACCCTGTTGTAAATCAGGTAATCAAATGAGACAGTAACTAATGTATGTGTACATTAGTAAATGTTGAGTCGGTAACCATGAATGTTTGTCACACTGTCGAGGTAATCTATTTAATAATGATGGAAAACCACAAATATTTAAGTAATAGACAAACTCATTGGAGACAGTTTCCCTAAAGCTCGGTTCAAATGGAGAGAAAAAAACAGATCTTCAAAATTGTCAATAATATAGAAGCTAAATTTTTGACTACACAAACCTAAAAGAGCCGACATCAGCATCAGTGCTAAAGGACACTCTGATCCTGTCATGTAATACCTGCTCTCCTTTTCTGCACATTGATAAGAGCTGACATGTCAATCACTCAAATCATAACCTTATACAGGGTTCCCACGGATCCGTGAAAAGTCTTAACTTTCCCTGAGCTGCAGGAACTGTTATACAACACTGGCAATCCACCAAAAAAAAAAAAAAATATATATATATATTACTGGTGTTTTTTCTTAAGTGGAGGAACATAAAGTAATACCAAAACTATAAACTTCAAATATTAATTAAAAAAATGTAAAGTTATAAGAAAGTCATGCAGAACATGACATTGCTGTTTGTTTTTTCCTCATGAATAATTGATTCTTCTTCTTCGCCTCCTCTTTCAGAGCTGTTGCGCAGCCGTTGGAACCTGTGTGGTGGAAATCTAGCCTTCAAGCAAGGAGCTTGCGGCCACAGCGGCACAACGTTTTTCATGTCAGAGACCGAGCACGCTTGCAGTCGTTTATGTCATCCCTTCTTTTCCAGACAGAAGATCCCGAAAAATCCCCAACCAAGATCCTTTTATCTTACTGATAGTGCTAACATCCAGCCAAAATGTCTGTCAACGTCAACCGCAGCGTGTCAGACCAGTTCTATCGCTACAAGATGCCCCGTCTGATTGCCAAGGTAATTTATATATAAGAAAAAAAAAAAAAAACTCACAGAACCATAAACGGATGTTCTGGGAGAATTTGGTGATGAGCTGAAGTTCCAGACAAAACCAAACTCAAAATCATTCAGTCTACAGAAATACTAAATAAAATTGTCACAAAAATGTGGGTTCACTGTTCCATTCAAAGTTGAAAAAGGATGGCTAGAGTCACAAATACTGCTTTTATTTTCTGTTAAAGTAGGAAAACATATGGTTCAAGCATAGTTAAACTGCACGTCATCCAAAAAGACTGGCCCTGTTGGCCAGAGTATTTTAAAGGCTAAGCCCCTCCCCTGGCCCAACCATTATTCAATTAACCAAACAAAATAGATTTTTGACCGTTCCAAGTCATACCATAGGTTCTATATTTAACCCTAACCACAGTGACGTCCATAAATCATTAACAATCATAAAGCATTTAGTTCAGACTTAATTTTTACTTTAATTAATCCACACAGTTGACCCCCCCCCCCCCCTTTCCCAGAGTGCATATGGTATGGCTGGGGTTTATATTTACCATAAAAGGGCAGCTGCTTCACCTGCTCCGGTTCAACCCCCTATTAATATGTGTAT
>CM035804.1:50476953-50481953 GCA_020466265.1 Siphamia tubifer
AACTCCGACAACGTCCCTTTTTTCCAAAAACCGCTTCAGTGCCGTTTTCTGCTCCTCTCGCAGCGAAAACTGTAATTTTAAATCACCTAGCGTTGTTGCCAAAGCCAGCTCGAATTGTTGTTCCTGGTGATGAGCCATGTTGTCTAGCAGCTAGCAACTGGTGTTACGGCAATGTGTGCAAGCTAGCAGCTACGCCTTCTTCTTCTCTTTGGTGTGCTAGCTGCTACGTCTCTGCGACTACAACATTACGTGTCATATTTGTGTCGTTGTGAGGCAGGGCGGGCTCCAATCCCGACCCTCGCGATTTGATTGGCCCGGTACATTTTGGATTTTCAGATCCGAGGCTGTCTAGTCTGTCTCCCCGTAGCAAATACTGGGGACAGACTAGATCCTAGGCTAATCTAGAAGAGGAAAGGTGATCACAACTGAAGGGGTTGACCTAACTGAAGGGAATATCATAGATGTGCAGGAAAGTTACAAATACCTACAGAGGGTAAGACAGGTCCTGGAAAATCAGCTGAATGGTAAAAATAAGATCCAGGCCATTAACACCTATGCCCTGCCAGTGATCAGATACCCAGCTGGGATAATATCCTGGCCACTGGAAGAGATACAAGCCACTGATATCAAGACAAGGAAACTCCTTACCATGCATGGAGGGTTCCACCCCAAGTCCAGTGTCCTGAGGCTGTACACTAAGAGAAAGGAAGGGGGCCGAGGACTAGTAAGTGTCAGAACTACTGTCCAGGAGGAAACGGCGAACCTCCAAGAATACATCAAGAAAATGGCCCCCAATGACCAACTGCTAAGTGAATGCCTCAGGCAACAAAAGCCCAGTAAGGTCGAGGAACCAGAGGGGCTATCATGGAAGGACAAACCCTTGCATGGCGTGTACCATCGGCAAATTGAGGAAGTGGCTGATATGGAAAAGACATACCAGTGTCTGGAAAAGGCTGGACTAAAGGACAGCACAGAGACACTACTCATGGCTGCACAAGAACAAGCCCTGAACACCAGAGCAATAGAGGCCGGGGTCTACCACATCAGACAGGACCCCAGATGTAGGCTGTGTAGAGAAGCCCCTGAAACAGTCCAGCACATCACAGCAGGTGTAAGATGGTGGCAGGTAAGGCATACATGGAGAGACATAACCAGGTAGAGGACATACTGTACAGGAACATCTGTAAAGAGTATGGACTGGAGGTCAAGGGTCAAGATGGGAATATATATATATATATATATACACGTGTGTGTGTGTGTTGTATTAATGTTTATCTCAAACGAGAAACAACCTGACAGACTACAATATTGTTAAAAATATTTTTCAATGACCCACAACAGCAGGTGTCCACTTACTTTGGGTCAGCCCACGCATCACTGATGTGTCTAGTGACAATAAAGCCATTCTATTCTAAGTACTTCGGCTACAAGAAGGATGACCCTGAAACATATGTTCAGTGTCGATGATTTATCCGTTTGACTGTTTGTCGGCACCACAGAGCCGTTATTTACTCCTGAGGGTGTTTTCATATGGTAATGTATATCAGTTTAAAAAAGTCGCAATATTAGTGGTGGTTTTTTTTGTTTGCTTTTTTTTTCTAATATCATGCGGTCCTAAGTGAAGGTGTATTTGTCTGTAATAATGGGTTTGTTTGTTCTTCTCCAGCATGTCAATCCCAAGAAACAAACCATCGGTACTTCCTGTAAGGCCTGTGGGAATCGCGGCATGCTCGACACCAGACACAAACTCTGCACGTTCATCCTCAAAAACCCACCAGGTGAGAAACGTCACCCGCCCACTGAAACTCTGAAACCCAGACAGACTCGACGAGACAAACCTTCCGCTTTTAATTCCAGAGAGCACGGAAAGTGGATCCGCATCTGCAAAGAAAGAGAAAGAGAAGAAGAACCGTAAGAAGGACAAGGAAAATGGCTCCGGAAGTGGAGAAGCTGGAAACCACGACAACTTTGATGCTCCTGAAGCTGTGGTGAGTTTCCCTCGTCAGCTCTTGGATCAAATGGATCAGACTAGAATCGAGGAGCCAGGTCCCTGTTTCCAGACAGCGATGGTCCGAAGCGGGTTGTTTTTGCTAATGCACACACATTTGGATCACAAAAAAGTACTGATGCTTAAACTCTGCAGTCGCTGAGTTGGATGGTGCGGTGAGGTCAGGGGTGTTTGCTTTCGCAAAGATGCATAAAGTTCATCCTGGTCAGTTTCTTCTTTCAACACCAAAAGTCTGTTTGCTTAAGCAGAACACGCACTGAAAAAAACAGCTGAAACCTTCTCAGACTGGACTTTGCTCAGGTACAGATACCGAGTGTTTGACAAGAGATGACCTGAATCAGCCTGTTACACATGCATTTAATCCAATCTATTTTATTTATGGAGCACTCATTTAAACAACCACTAGTATTCTCAAGTGCTGCACAATAAAATAAATGTGATAAAATGATAAAAAAATACATAAGATAAAAAAATAACAGCTAAAATGCTAAGATAAAAAGGCAAGGAAGCATAAATGAATAACTAGACTGTCTCATTTTACCCCAGATAAAATATCGGTGCACATAATCAACATATTCTGTGGAAAAAGTGAAGTTGGAGAGGTGGGTTTTAAAGGGACAGTTCAGGAACGGAACAAAAACTCGCACCTCGTAATTGTTTGGAGCTACTTTCTCTCAATAGCGATCAATGTGCTAGCGTTGTCACTGCCAACAGCTGTGCACCTGCACATAGCAGCCGCTAACAGTGCTAACAGATAACACTGCCCAACAACTGATAAAAGTAGTTTGAAAAAACGTACAGCTGTTAGCAGTGACGGGTTTTCTTATGTAAATTAATCACTCATTCCAACACATACTGTTTTGAGAAGAAACAGGTTTTATTTTGTTGACCCCAGGAAACCTGCCGGGACTACTTTGGATTTGACCAAAACTGGGCTTACAGGCAGGGCCAGACTGGCACAGGATTTCAGGCTGGGAATATTCCGCAGCATCCAGGCCAATTCCAGTACCACGGAGGCAGAAAATAAAAAATCCCCTCCAAAAACCACACGTTTGGGGGCGGTGGTCATTTCCTTATAGCAATTAAAGAAATACTATTCCACTGGCTGTGACACACCACACTATTAAACTAATGCATGACAACAGCCCAGTACAGTACAGTAGAGCCCAGTATAGTACAGTAGAGCCCAGTACAGTACAGTAGAGCCCAGTACAGTAGAACCCAGTACAGCCCAGCCCAGTACAGTACAGTACAGCCCAGTACAGTACAGTAGAGCCCAGTACAGTAGAACCCAGTACAGCCCAGTACAGTACAGTAGAGCCCAGTACAGTACAGTAGAGCCCAGTACAGTACAGTAGAGCCCAGTACAGTACAGTACAGTAGAGCCCAGTACAGTAGAACCCAGTACAGCCCAGCCCAGTACAGTACAGTACAGCCCAGTACAGTACAGTACAGCCCAGTACAGTACAGTACAGCCCAGTACAGTACAGTAGAGCCCAGTACAGTAGAACCCAGTACAGCCCAGCCCAGTACAGTACAGTACAGCCCAGTACAGTACAGTACAGCCCAGTACAGTACAGTACAGCCCAGTACAGTACAGTAGAGCCCAGTACAGTACAGTAGAGCCCAGTAAAGTACAGTAGAGCCCAGTACAGCCCAGTACAGTACAGTAGAGCCCAGTACAGCCCAGTACAGTACAGTAGAACCCAGTACAGCCCAGTACAGTACGGTACAGTACAGTTCTCACATCCTCTCCCTGCCTTCACCATATTTCTTTTTGTCCAAGGTTACTTACATGATATTTGTTATTAAGAACATGTTTGTATTATATTGTCAGCAAACGTTTCAGATGCAATCTTAGTGTAGTTAATACACACTAATATTCAATGTTACAGTCTATCCTATAACTGAAGTCTAAATATCTGTCAGTCTTCCTGCAGACCACCTGTGTAGTTTTACCCATATGCATTAAAATACTGTATGCATTAAAATTAACATTACATGTATTAATATGTACTCTTATATAATATTCTGTTCTTCCCAACATATTGGAATATTGATCAAATAAAACAGACAAGGTCAACTCACACTAACCTTTAGTGAGAAAAACTTAAACAGTTCACACACACAATCCTACAACTGTACAATTATCATGAATGCAATTATAATGAAAATAACATAAAATAAAGTCCAAAAGCCCTGCTGTGATAAAATATGGGATCAATAAATAAAACGTTTCCTAAAAAGGTCAGCAGGTGGCACATTTTAGCCAAACTAAACATAAATTGAAATCATGCGAAATGGCAAAAAAAAAAGAAAAGCACAATATAAATCCAGAGCTAACAGTAGCATTAGCATCAGTAGCACTGATGCTGCTGAGTTTAATAAACAACTCAGTTAATTTCTGACATTTCACCTCTTCCTCCTTGACTGACCTTTTTCTTTCCATTACAAATGTGAACATAACTAATGATAATCTATGACTTAGTAAAAGGTTAATGATACCTGTCTAGTCTCATCTTCGTCAATGTTTTTACTCTTTTTTTTTTTTTTCTTCTTCAGCAAATACTTCCATAAAATCATCTGGACTTAGCATTAGCTCGTGTAGATATTAGCTTAATGCTATATTATAACTTAGCTCAGTTGGCACCACACACAATTAACTGTAATGTTATGTCACGTTGGCTGGCTGTCAATATTTGGCAAATATGTATTTAACTTTTGAAAATGTTCACTTATGTCAAACTACCGAAATAAATAGACCTTTTCGTTGCCCGAATCACACAGATACACTCGTCCTCCGACTGTGATCAGCTGATCTGTCACTTCAAAGATGCGCTCTGGCAAAGAGTATATGATTCAAGATATTTATCTGTAGTTCGGGCTACTTTTGTTTTCAACGCGGTGATATATTTGCAACAAACATAAAATCTAGAAATTTGAAGATGCGGGGGATGTTGCTACTAAATGACTGTAGTGGAAACTGCAATCA
>CM035804.1:50486953-50496953 GCA_020466265.1 Siphamia tubifer
TAACCAATGTTGAGTGAGATTAATAAAAATAAATATAAACAATTTAAAATGGAAGGTGGTGCAGTGACATGACTGTGTGTGTGTGTGTGTGTGTGTATACATACATAGGGTTAGAGCATGCTATTCCTAGTGTATGGACTTATGTGTATAATTGATCATAGTGTGGGTTCACTGGGTTTGATTACAACTCAATCAAACTGAATAACTGCCCCCACCCAAAAAAAAACCAAGATGGAAACTATAAAAGCCCAGATCATAAATGGCCGCAAATGGAGTTGTATATTTGTCCTTGTTTTTTTCAGTTTTGCCACAACAACAAAAAGGCCCAGAAGTATTTGTTGGGAGGATTTGAGTGTGTGGTGAAGCTGCATCAGGTCCAGCTGCTGGCTCGAGTTCCCATCATCCTCAAAGACCTGTACGACGCAGACCTGCTAGAGGAGGACGTCATATTTGCCTGGGCTGAGAAGGTCAGCTTTTCCTCTGCTCTAACGTAGGGGTGTTCAAATAGTGGGGGAGGGGCCTCATCTGGGGGGAGGGGCCAGATGACTTAAGGGGAGGTGCGACATGAGGAAAAATTAAACATGAATAAATGTGTAAACATGTTTAGCTACCGACAGAACATCCCATAATCATAGCTCAAGTGAAAGTGAGAGAGGACACAGTCTGGGGCGAGCGACAAATTGAGGAAGTCTGAGCCTGATGATTTAAAATGTCTTTTTATTCATTGGTCCTGACGAAGCTCCGCCCCCACAGTGTGTGATTGAGTTATGTTTTGTTTTTGTTTTTTTAATAGGAACTTTAATGAACTATGGATGTTTTAAAACACACACACAGATACATACATATTCTGTGAGCGCATATATATATATATATATATATATATATATATATATATATATATATATATATATAGGGCTGGGCGATTCTTGCTAAAATGTGAATCTCGATTTTTCTCCACAAGAATCTCGATCTACGATTCTCACACGATTTCCATTTTTCCATGAAAAATGTATTTTTTTCTTTCTGTTTTTACCTGGCTTAGTCTTGACGAGGCCATGACACTGCTTGCAGATGGCTTGTTTTTGAAATTCGTCGCCAGGAGGGAAGCTGAAGAACCTCCACACGCTGGATGAATGTTTGCCTTTTTTTTGCACAAGCACAACAGTCTCAGTCGTAGTCAGGGCTCTACACTAACTTTTTTTCCAGGAGCACACGTGCCCCTAAGTTAAAAAATTTAGGAGCACACAAAAAAAAAATAGGGGCACAAGTAGGTTTTATTTTTAAATGTTTATTTATTTACAGTGCAGTACTTACGCACAGATACCAACATTGTTGAATGACTGCTGTCATTTGTGTTAATTTAGAGCAGACCATAACATAACTGTATTATGGGATGCTTTGTCCTTTGATACATTTTAGAACGTTGTATTGGCTGCCTTGTTATTAGATCCATTTTAGAATGATTAACCCTTTAACTCCTGAGACTGAGACACAATAAAAAATAAAATAAGAGAAAATAAACAACACAATGAACAAAAAACAGTCAAAGTGATCAGTAAAATGAACAAAAATGAATAATAAACCAACAAAATAATATGTAACATGAACAAAGTAAGACACTAACAGAACACAATTAAAGAAAAATAATACAATTAAAAAAACTGAAAAATAAACAAAATAAGCAACATCAACATAAACTAATATATATTCACAAAATAAGAAATAACGTGGAAAAAAAAGCAAAAAACAAAAACCCACAAAACCCAAAATGAAGTAAAAAAAAAAAGGAATAAATAACTAGTGTTATAATTTGGTTCCAGTAGTTTTAGTTTGGGCTTTTTCTTTTTCTTAATCACTTGCTTTTCGACACCTGTACATCAGTTCCATGAACTAAATTCTCAGTAAAATAACAGTTAAAAAAACACTTGAATTTGTCTGAATTTTTAAACTAAACCATCCATTCAGAACGTGTCAGCGCTGACGCATCAGGAGTTAAAGGGTTAATCCTTTCAATATGTGCCGTGTTCGTCTCTATGTGGAGCTGTTCACACACTTTTAATTCATTTCTAGTAGGTTTTCATTAACTCCTCAGGTCTGTGTGTCTTATTGTTGCTGCAACAAACACTCGCACATGTGTGACTGTTTGGTTTTCCTCGTTCGCATGATGAAATATTTGTTCGCAAATGCGAGTGAAATGGGCGCACTGTAGAACTCTGGTCGTAGTCGTCTTGTCGTTATCATTGTCGATGACGTTGTTGTGGTCCGTCAGGTCACTGTCCTCGACGCTCTCCTCCATTTTCTTGTCTCAAAACTTTTTGGTGGGCTGCTCTCGGCTGCTGCATCTCCACGGTTCGCTATCCTGTAGCTAATGCTCCCATTGAGCGAGTGCCGTGTCAGAGTAGCACGCATCAGCGGCATGAACAGGAGACGGACAGACGCCGTAGAATCGCCGTAATTCGATCTTATTAAAAATGAGATCGCCGAGTGCCTGAATCGAGATCGAGGGTCCATTTTCGATTAATCGCCCAGCCCTATATATATATATATATATATATATATATATATTTATTTATTTTATTATTATTCATGGGGAGGCTCACTATAGGCGTGTTTCTACTGTCTGAACTTCTGGGACTTCTTTTGTGGGGACATACTTTGACTGAGCCACAAGTTTAGCCCCCTCCTCTCAGAATGACCCTGTAAGAACCTTGTGATGATGTCGTCATATTGCATCAGTTGCTATGGTAACATCCCGCATAAAAAGTGCCAAAACAAAGCAGCGGAGGAGGAAATGACAACCAGACGAAATATGGACACTCTTCTGGAACATTCTATCGTCGTCTTTTCATTGTTCTTCTGCTTCGGCGTGTGGGGAAACTTCCTCTAGTAACTACTCTGGAATTATTTATTTATTTATTTTGTGATCTGATGATGTCATTTGCGACAACCAATCTGCCCAGCGACTCTACCGGGCCGCTCCCCAGGACCTACCCTTGAGCAGGAACTGTAAAAGTTCCGGAAGGCGGCCCTGTGAGAACGCGTTCATACTGTGACGTTCCTGTAAACCGTCCTGAAGGTTCTGACGCTGGAAACACGCCCCATCCCACACTTGGACATTTGACACTCCTAACAGAAGTGTAAACAGAATGTGCCGCTCGTAGTCTTTAAAAGGTTTGACTTTTTTGTCCCGCTGAGCGCTTCCAGACGTCCTCCTCTTTGCCCCCCCCCCTCGATTTTTAATCCCAACAGTCTTTGTTTTTCTCCTCCCAGGTTTCTAAGAAATACGTCTCCAAGGAACTTGCCAAAGAGATCCACGCCAAGGCTGCTCCTTTTGTCAAGTGGCTGAAGGAGGCCGAGGAGGAGAGTGAGGGCAGCGAGGAAGAGGAGGAGGAGGAAGATGAGAACGTCGAGGTAAGGCTTAAAAAAAAGAAAAACGGCCTTTTCAGTGTCGACTTACACATTTGATCAAGGGCGTCACAGCCATTTAAAATGTGGGGGTGTTGTAGGTTGTGGCACATCATCGTAAAATTAACAAACAATTATCCATTAATGATTAAATATTTTTAATATTAAAAAGTCATCTTTGGCCAAAAACAATAGAAATGTGGTTTTCCTCAAATATTTATTAAATTCATAAATCCAAATTATGAGATAAAAAACTGATACAAATTTGGATTTAAAAAATCACACACTGATTTTACAGACAATGTTCCTCTTTTTTTCTTAGAAAAATGTTTTGTCCATGTCAGGGGAGAACGTCACTGAAAAACGTTTGAGAACCACTGGCAAGACATAGTTTAGTTAAGTTAGTTTAACAACCGTATTATTTGTCATTATTTACTGGTTGTTTGTTTACATTTCCCCCGGCAAACTGAGGTGCGCTTCATTTATATATGCTGTTGTGCCGCCCGGGCGGGTAAACAGTTTAAACCATAGATATTGTAACGACCCCATAATGTTATTACTGTTTGTTTGGTGCGATTGTTACCGACGGTAACTGTTTATCCTGAAATAAAAAGTAGGTGAGAACAACTGTCCGTCCATTTCCTGTGGAACGATGCAATATATAAACTCAGGAGAAAGTGGGGGGGGTGAAATTATCTGGTTGGAGAAGTGTGGGTGTCACAACACCCCCATCCCACACGGGTGCAACGCCCACGCATTTGATCATAATGATTAGTTGACGTGATGTTAAAGTGAAAAATGATCCTGTGGGGAAAAAACAGCCATTAGTTTTTTTTGTTTGTTTTTTCTGCAAATCTTGAATAAGTCACGACACAATTTTAAACAATAAAAGTTTTCTGGAACAAATGTAATTCTGTACGGCAACACACTTTAGATTTCTGGGCAATTTGAAATCGGTAAAGTTTTGTATGCATAAACTTATTTTTAAATTAATAATTTACCGATTAATATTTCAGTGGTCGTTAAAGTTGTCGGATATTTGAAATAAATGAACTACGACATATTTTTTAGATTTTTATATAGTTTGAAAAAGTAATGAGTCTGTTCTGAGAATATAAAGAGTATAAAGTACATATATTTATATAAATGTAAAGAGTATAAAGTACATATATTTATATAAATGTAAAGAGTATAAAGTACATATATTTATATAAATGTAAAGAGTATAAAGTACAAATATTTATATAAATGTAAAGAGTATAAAGTAAATATATTTATATAAATGTAAAGAGTATAAAGTACAAATATTTATATAAATGTAAAGAGTATAAAGTACATATATTTATATAAATGTAAAGAGTATAAAGTACAAATATTTATATAAATATAAAGAGTATAAAGTACATATATTTATATAAATGTAAAGAGTATAAAGTACAAATATTTATATAAATGTAAAGAGTATAAAGTACATATATTTATATAAATGTAAAGAGTATAAAGTACATATATTTATATAAATGTAAAGAGTATAAAGTACAAATATTTATATAAATGTAAAGAGTATAAAGTACAAATATTTATATAAATGTAAAGAGTATAAAGTACATATATTTATATAAATGTAAAGAGTATTAAGTAAAAAGTTGGCAAAAAAATACTCGAGTATAGATGCCTATAAAAAAAAAAAATCTACTTGAGTACAGTAATGAAGTACTCGTACTTACTGTATTTATGTATACTGGACTATAAGGTGTACTTAAAACTTTAATTTTCTCCAAAAACCACAGTGCTATCCAGGAATATATACATTAATTCTGGTTGTGTTTAGTGACTTGGAATTTTGACTTTTTATTCGATTATTTTGACTTCACTTAATGCACCTTATAGTCCAGTCCACCTTATAGTCCAGTTCACCTTATAGTCCAGTCCACCTTATAGTCCAGTTCACCTTATAGTCCAGTCCACCTTATAGTCCAGTCCACCTTATAGTCCAGTCCACCTTATAGTCCAGTCCATAACAGTGTGTTTCAGATGGGATTAAACTAAAACAGAAGGTCCAGTTAAAGAACAGGTTATATACAATCTAAAATTAATAAAGTAGAAAAGCACTCTGAGAACGTAACCCCCCCCCCAGAAGGGATCCTGGATCCTGGATCACGTTAAAATTTGACATTGGGGTAAATGGAGAATAAATTTCAAAGTGATCCAGAACCAAGGATCTCTTCCGGATCAAAACTCAAATGTAATAATTTCCATTGGATCAAAATTATCCATAAGTTTTGAAGTAATGTTACGGACTCTAGTGAAAACATAAAAAAACCCAAACCTTGGTGTCTGTCGGTGGTCCTGAAGCAAACTCTGTAGCGTCCTTTTTGTTTTTGCACACCTGTGACCCTGTGACCTCTGACCCGTGGTCTCCTCAGGTGGTTTACTCGTCCTCGGCCAAAAACAAGTTGGAAGTGGAGACGGTGAAACCAGATGAAAAAGAAGAGGACGACATCGACATCGACGCCATCTGAGACGACCACCGTGCTTTTGTTGTTGTGACTCGACGCCCCGTATGATCTAACTGCCCCCCCCCCCTTTTACCCCTCCTCCTCCTCCTCTGCTTTGTGGCATGACTTAACATAGCGCTTTACTTGCTGCACATTAACTCTGTACTTTTGACATGTATTCAGTTGGTGAAATGAAGTCGCTTTGGGGATTTTAATAATCAGTGGGTGTTTTTGGGATCATTTGACTGCACATTTACTTTAAGTTTTTTTGTTTTTTTTGATCCCCTGTATTTTTCCAGTCAATAAAGAATGAATGTTTTGCTATCCATCACATGTCTCTGACAAGTTTAATCTGGAAAACTTTAGCTTCTTCTTAAATTATGGATGATTTTATTTCAGGAG
Organism: Siphamia tubifer; assembly: GCA_020466265.1. NCBI lineage: Eukaryota > Metazoa > Chordata > Actinopteri > Kurtiformes > Apogonidae > Siphamia > Siphamia tubifer. The sequence continues at coordinate 50,493,259 of CM035804.1, forward strand.
ATGCATAAAAAATGTCTTATTTTTTTCTGTATCTATTTTCAGGGGCAACATTCAGTCCATAGTGACCAGGAGTGTGCAGGCTTAGGAAAATACCATTTACAAGTAATAACATGTTGACTTTAGTACAAAAAAACCCAACATTACAACGTGAACCACTTCAATATTTCACAATGTGAATGACTACAACAAATATGAACTAATTACAAACTGATATTTTTGACGTAACAGGCTTAAAAAGTGTGTGTATTTATATGTGTGTATATATATATATATAATCTATAATCTCTTGGACCATCACTACTATGAACCTGAAATCAAATCAATATTATGCTTTAATTTAGTTTCACTTGTTGAAACATCCAGATCATAGTGGTTCTAGAAAAGCACGAAGTATTAATTAGTAACTGGTATCTGGAAAAGAAACTTACATGTCTCTAAACCACATCCTTGATTATCAATTTTGCTTAATTTCTTAAACTGCAATTTCATCCAATGGGCCAGTTTAAATCTTTCAAGGACCAGTTCTAGCCCACAGACCTTATGTTTCACAACACTAAAACAGTCATGTCAAATTCATTTGAGTTCAGTTTCACATTCAGCCTAATATGGTATGAAGTGAACCAGGAAAATAGAATAAAAATGTAGAAATAAATTGACTCCAAAAAAGTAACATCCCATCATGAAAATGTTTAAATCAACTTGAACGATCATTAGTTCATTAGTTTTTCAAAATAAGAACGAAAAAAAACAACTCATTTCTTGTTTCCAAAACCAAAATGGAAAAAAAGGATAGTACTGTTTATTTTTTCAGTTTTTCTTTTTGTGTTTAAATGAATAATAGAGAAAAAAAAAGCTAACAGTTTTATAACATTTTGATCTGAAACAAATTGAGTAAACGGGAAATGAATGTTAACCCAAATAAACATGTCCACTGGACTGAATATGATGGTGTGATATGACACCAGTTTTCTCCGTGGTCGGATCTTCGGCATCTTTGTCACTGCGGGTCACAACATTTTTTTTCCTCGGATTAATTTATATAAACCACGACTGAACTAATTTAATTGGTTGTCCAATGTGTAGCATCACTGACCGGTTGGCTAACATCAGATTAGCTAGCTAGCTAAAGTAATATGGTGGATTTAGCTATTTCATTTATAAATAATTTAAATTGATCGTGTTTTGGTGCCAAGACTGGCAGTAACCAGGAAAATTAGACGTGGTTTATGTAAATTAATCCGTTGCCATCCTAGTGAGAAAAAAATCTGGCGTCCCGCTCATTTAAGGTCAAAATTGGATAAAACAAAAAACGATTAAACATTAACAGATGTTTTCATTATTCATTTAAACACAAAAAAGAAAAGTGAAAAACTGCACCATTTTGAACATAACACAAAAAAATATGAAGAACCTGAATATGTGTAATATTAACAACAATAGTTTATTATTTACATCATAATTTAAAGATAAAGGTAGATTTACAAACATCATTTAATAACAGACACAATATTTGTAACATTTCACATTTCAGGTTATTTGCATTTTTGGAACATGCTAGTCTTTTGTTCATTTATTTATTCCCTTTCTTTACATTAGAACAAAGAAGAAAAGTTGTCAGACCTTATTTATATGTGGAACAGTGGATACAGAAATAAAGTAAATACTAGAAATCTGTTCAAAAATGATTTCTAAATAAATATATAGAAAAGGAAGTGTGTAACTGTGGATGAGGTAGTGTGATTGTGTGTGTGTATATATATATATACATATATATATATATATATATATATATATATGTATATATATATATATATATATATACATATATATATATATATATATATATGTATATATATATATGTATATGTATATATATATGTATATATATATATATATATATGTATATGTATATATATATGTATATATATGTGTATATATATATATATATATATATATATATATATATATATATATATATATATATATATATATGTATATATATATATATATGTGTATATATATATATATATATATATATATATGTATATATATATATATATGTGTATATATATATATATATATATATATTCATTGTTATTGTTATTATGGTCTGATCCATTTTAGATTTAATTGATGTCAAATAATTGTAACTTCTTTAATTAATTTTTAACATCTTTGTAATTTTTACATTTCACAATTTCATCCCAGGGGCCAGATTGGACCCATTGGCGGGCTGATTTTTGGCCTCCAGACCACATATTTGACACCTCTGCTGTACAAGGAGTAAAAATGTAAGTGATTGTTTGACAAGGTTAATGTATGTGTGTTATTTTAATCTGAAAGAGTTGATAATTGTTGGAACATTGATAAAAGGAAACACTTTGATTTTACTGCTGTAACTTGGCAGCTGTTAAATATGAACACAAACACGGTTTCCACGGTAACAGAAAACCTTTCACAGAATAACGTGAAAACTGGACATTAATTTTTGACCCATAAAAACTGAAGTCACTGTTTAATCCACTTGTTCTATTAAGTGTAAATAATTGGTGTAAAATACAGTTTATCGTCTTCTCATGGTCGTCAGATATGAACCGTTTGGACGTCGTTACCATGGAAACACTGTCAATTTTCTCTAACATTGACTCAGCAGTAAAACTCATGATGACCGTGGACTGAAACTTGTTTTAATGTTGAGTTCATGATACAATTTGCTGGAAAAAAAAAAGCTTTTTCTTTTGTGTTCTCTGATGTAGATTGAACAATCCTCAACTTTAATCTGAGTGTTTATAAACATGAACATTCTGAGTGAATTAAATATAGAAAAGTGTATGTTATGAAAAGGATGATATAATAATAAACAGTGATAAAATGTTTCAAAAAATGTTAAAATGGGGGAAAAAAAGCTGCCACAGAAGCAGCGCTGGATCTTAATGGATCCAATTATATTTATTTGAAATAAATAAATGATCTTGTGTCTTGCTTCAAATAGTCGAAGTTGAATATTGATAAAGTGAGTATTAATAGAATGTTGTAAAATAAGAGTCTGACTGTATTTGACAGAATCATCTTGTCCTTCCTTTCTTCACTCTTTCACTTCTTAAATTCCTTATTAGCTTCTTCATGTGTTGTCGTCACCCATCACTGATGACACCTGGGATTTAAATATTTCAGCTGATCAATAATCATAAGCTTAATGTTTATGGTTCATCTTCATCAGTTAAATCAGTCTGACACAAACTGTCAGGACCCCTGTGTCCCCTGTGTCCTCTGTGTCTTCTGTGTCCCCTGTGTCTTCTGTGTCCCTTGTGTCCCCTGTGTCTTCTGTGTCCCTTGTGTGCCCTGTGTCTTCTGTGTCCTTTGTGTCCCCTGTGTCTTCTGTGTCCCTTATGTCCCCTGTGTCTTCTGTGTCCCTTGTGTCCCCTGTGTCTTCTGTGTCCCCTGTGTTGCCTGTGTCCCCTCTGTCCTCTGTGTCTTCTGTGTCCCCTGTGTCCCCTCTGTCCTCTGTGTCCCCTGTGTCTTCTGTGTCCCCTGTGTTGCCTGTGTCCCCTCTGTCCTCTGTGTCTTCTGTGTCCCCTGTGTCCCCTCTGTCCTCTGTGTCCCCTGTGTCTTCTGTGTCCCTTGTGTGCCCTGTCTTCTGTGTCCTTTGTGTCCCCTGTGTCCCCTGTGTCCCTTGTGTCCCCTGTGTCTTCTGT
>CM035804.1:50501953-50551953 GCA_020466265.1 Siphamia tubifer
TGTATAGGGTTGGTTTGTTCCATCTACATGTTTTTGTTTATTTGGCTAACTCACCTGGGTCTGACTTTCTTTTGTACTTTTGGGGATTGTTTTTTTTGGGGGCACGGGAACGTGGGGGTTTTACCTTCAATAACTTTGCTTCATAAAATTGTGGCAAAGTTGAACCTCTGGTCTCCTGTGCTCTCTCTCTCAAATATGTTGCAACCTCTGGGTCATAACAATGTTTAATTGAAATTGAAAAATAAAATAATCCTACATAATAATAATAATAATAATAATAATAATAATAATAATAATAATAATAATAATAATAATAATAATAAGACTTAAGGGACTCAGTGCTAAAAAAAAATTGAAGGCAATACATTGTCTCAATTATTTTAAAGGTGTCATTCTACTGAAACCACTTTTCTACTTTTGTCCTTTTGGAATCTGATGGGTCACCCACAGTTACCATGGTGATGGGTCACCCACAGTTACCATGGTGATGGGTCACCCACAGTTACCATGGTGATGGGTCACCCACAGTTACCAACACATGCTGCAGGTGTGTCTCCTCCACTGATGAATTTACCATCATTCATAGAAAACAACAGAGAAACCAGACACTCAGAAAAAGTCTGTCCACTACACGTTACCAGGACATTGGTCCCACCCACCTGGGGTTAAGCCCCTCCCCCATTGCAGTGAATCTGCAGTAGCATTAGCATTAGCATCTACTAGAGCAGACGGCGCCACAGTAGCTGCTGCACAAACTGTAAAAAACTGTTGGATCAAACTGGTTCATGTGTCTCTGTGGAAATAAAGACTGTTTTTTTACTGCACGTTTTCAAAACAAGTGACGTCACCAAACCTAGCTGGATGTTACTCTGGGATGGTAAACACACACAGAGCCAGAGGGGAGGGGGGAGTGTTCCTTCACACATTCTGAGCCAATCACAGACGCCTCATCAGCGCGTCATGGACATGTATGAGGAAGTAGAAGTAAACTGTGTTGTTCCACCTCCAGTCATTTTTCTACCGTGAAAAAACAACTGGAAACAAAACAATCTGAACGTTTTTATAAATAGAACCAACACACAATGAAGTTTAAAAAATAAAACAGAACTTAAAATGTAGATTAAAAAGGTAAAGTCCTTTATTTGTTATTATACATTGTACAATGAAGTGTGTCCTCTGCAGTTAACCCACCCTTCATGCTGTTGGGGCACCTGTAAGGAGCAGTGGGCACCCATGGGCGGTACCAGGGACCCACCCCTGCTGTAGAACCAGGCTGATGGTCAGAACCACCCGCTGGAGGATTGGACCCGAACAAACATACACATTTGGGTGATGGAGGAACATCAACTCCACAGAAAGACCTGGACAGTCCGGAAGTAGAACCCGGGTCTTCTGCTGTAAGGCAGGAGTGCTTTTTTTTTTTTTTTCGTCTGCATTTGTTCTCATTGTTTAACTCCACACAGTGGGAGTCAACATTGTTTGAGATCAATGCATTTTTTTAGTCTTTTAGCCAAATATTTAAATATTTAGTGCATGTGTGTGACCATCAGCGGTCCTCCCTGAAAGCTGAGCAGACATCCTTTATTAGAACTCTCTATTATAAACCAGGGAGGGCAGTGCTACACCTCAGTGATGTGTGGAGGAAACAAAGACTGGACAGGACAGAAGTTAACAGGCGGTGCTATTGTAATTAAAGATTGTAAGGTGGTGTGTTATTCCAACTATTAACTGTCCATCAATAAAAATAAAAAAATCGAAAAAAGAGAAGAAAACCAAAACAGCACAAAAGAAAAAGAGATTCAATAAATAAATAATTAAACAAACGGTAGTGAGCACCATAACTGTGGATGACTTGATAGAATAGAATAGAATAGAATAGAATAGAATAGAATAGAATAGAATAGAATAGAATAGAATAGAATAGAATAGAATAGAATAGAATAGGCCAGCATCCTTCATCTGAGAAAACTGATTATTGAAAATATTTCAGCCACATTGGAGAAAAAAATATCTACTTGAGTAAAATACAAAATTACATCTGATGTGTTTTTAAATCTGTGATGAGAGAAATATATTAAGTTTAGATTCCAAAACCACCTTACTACACATGCAAGGAACAGTGGAATCAGATGATTTAAAGTGTCATTTGTGAAACCTAATATTATATTTATCGTACTTGTTCAAAATAATTAAAATGAGCTGAAACAGACAATACATATAATGTCATTTTTAGATGGAAAAGTTGATTATTTTCAATATACTGCATGCAAAGTAATTATCTTGTAAGAATGAATATAACCTAATTTACACCAGTGGTCATTATGACTGTTCAGTATCTGATACTTACACATGCAAAGTACAAAATGATGCTTTTCATGAGGAAACAATAAAAGACTATAGAAAATATTAGACTTTTGCACATTATACTTTCAGTAAACTCAAATTTTCATCTACATGTGACTTGGGCTAATTGTTGTTAATTAGCAATTATAACCAGAGGTGGTCAAAGTACTCACATTCTGTACTTAAGTAGAAGTACAGTTACTGGTGTGAAAAATACTCTGGTAAAAGTAGAAGTACTGATTCAACTTCTTTACTTAAGTAAAAGTAGAAAAACATAATTTCTCAAGTGTAATAAAGTACAAAAGTAAAAAGTAAAACTGCCTTTTTGTGCCAGTTATTTAACCCAGAAATGTTTCAAAAGTATCTCAAATAAAGCATTTAAAAGTGAATTACCGTGTTGAGGATGTGTTTGATAGGGTCACTGTACTCAGTTTTGTGGGTATGGGCAAAGAATTTATGAAAAACAGAAAAGAAGACATAATTGAGATAAAAAGTCAGCATGAGATTTAAAAAAATAAAATAAATATAAGACAATACATAATTTCAATAGAAAGGGTCAACATTTTGAGATAACATGTTAAAATTGTGAAATAAAAAGTCCATATTATGAGACAAAAAGTCAAAATGGTGAGATAATAGTCATATAACTATAATATATAAAGCCACAGTTTCTCTCCTTCACTGATATACTGTCACATCTGTTTAGTTTGAAAAAGTATTGAGTCTATTCTGACAATGTAAAGAGTATACAGTACATATATTTCTGCTAAAATGTAGGAAGTAAAAGTAAAACGTTGCCAGAAAAATAAACACTCAAGTAAAGTAGAGATACTTAAAAAATCTAATGAAGTACTTTTACTTAGTTACTTTCCACCCCTGATTATAACTATAGTGATAACAAAGTGCTGACCAATAAACAAGGCTGCACAATGGAAATAACACAGGTCTTTCAATAACAAGTATAAATAAATACGACAATAAGAACTGCATGCAATGAATGAAAATTAAAAAGACTTTCTAAAGGAACCTTTTTATCAATAATAATGTTGTGATATATTTAAGTGTAACTGGAAAGAATACACCTTATCTTGGTGTAAAAGAAAAGCTACCGATATCTAAAGTGTAACTACAGATTAAATGTAAAACCTGATATGACCTATGTCTCGCGTGTGTGTTTTAAAGTATTTTTGGTTTAATATATATGGTATTTTCAAAATGTTGCTTGGGTGATTTTTCTGTAGAAAAGTGTTGACTTTTTGTTGTCGGAGTTTTCGGGGAGTCCTTGAACGCATCCTAATCCAGCCCAGCCGCTGAGTAGCCATTTTGGTCCCACCTAAAACAGACAGAACAGCTCTACTTTGGGCCGCCGGAGATGGAAGAAACCGAGCCGATTAGCAGCATTTCAGCGACCCAGACCTTCTGAAGTACCCCACCGGTACACATCTCCAGGTGACAGCGGAAGTCATGGCTCGTTGGTAGAAGGAGTTGTGTTGGTGAACATTAACCCCGGGCTGTTTTTTTGGAAGTGGACACCGACAGACAGCGCCTTAACGGTAGTTGAGTTAGCTTGACTGAGTGGAGAGACGGACACTGATTTGTTTTTTCTTTGACTTTTACCAGGAAAATTCAGACCACGTCCAGCGTGTTGATGTCATGTCAAGAGTATAACATTAAAACAGGATTATGTCTTTTGTGAGGCTTTTTTTTGCCCCCTAACAGTCCAGGTGCTCGGCTCCGACACGTCCGGTCTGGTTTGAAAATTGTCACGATCCATGTTGAGGCAGTTTCCCCGGACAGAGCTAGCTGCAAAGCGGAGCAATAATCCTATTTTTTCCACCTGTCGGATTGAACAAGGTGTCGGCGGATTTTGGACATTTGAGGAAATAGAAAGATGTCAACAAAAACTCCTTTGCCTACGGTCAACGAGAAGGTGGTGGAAAGTGTAAGTCAAAATGTTTGTTTGTTAGTGGGGGTTTAAGCTAGCTGCACTTTGCCTCTATGCTAACACCACTTTATCACTTGTACATGGAGGTCAGTTGTTTTATTAGTGTTTTATAGAGCTGGTTTGTGGCTAATTCTTTCACTTTGTTGCTAAATCGTAAACAAACATATCCTCCACACACACACACACGCCCTGATTTGTTTTTCTCTTTAACATCGACACATCGAATGGCTTGCGTATGATAGTTCTATTTACTAGTATGTGCCTTGCTGTAACATAAAGTTGTGTATTTTGTATGCAGTCGAGATATTTAGGCCCAAGCACGAACAAAACTACAGCACTTTGCCTGCTGTTTCTGGCAGGCAACAGTAGACTTTGTGTGCAGTCGTGTTATTGGCTCATCCAGCTGTCAAACAAGGCTTTCAACCATTCACTTTCCAAATATGGGCATCTTAGTCCCGCTTTCTTGTGACGAATAGAATCTCCTGTTAAACAGCGACGTCAAGTTCACTGCAATAAAATAAGAGGTGAACTTCCGGTCAGTTATTCCAGATTAAACTGCTTCTGTTTACGTTAATAAAACAAAGATGCTTTAGAATGATCACTTTCCAACCTACAATGATTAAAACAACAGTTTTATTTTGAGAAGTATATCCTTCTGAGACCCAGAAATGCATTTTTGTCCTCTGTAGAAAGTTTTTACAGTTTTACTTACAAATTCTGTCCATTGTAATTAATTATGAATAAATACAAATAATTTTTTAACATGTATTTGAAAAAGCTGTTGCATTATGCAGTTTTCAATCAGGATAATAGTTTAATATAAAAAGAAGGGTTATGGTGTCGGGAGGATATTACAAGCTTTAGCAAGTGAAATTAAAATCTATTAAAAGATTATACAGTTACTGTTGAAGTGGTTTACAATATGCCTCTAATTTTAAGTAAGAATTAAGATCAATGTTGGATCACTGTCTTAACATGAACGTCTGGGGACATGTTGTCCCACCAGAGCAGAGAAATGTATATATATATATATATATATATATATATATAAAAATTGTTGTGAAAAGAAGCATATCTGTAGCAGGAACCAATGTGTTGTTGCAGTTTTGTGGTCTTGATGCTGTTCCTTGACAGCAGGTCTGAGTGTTCACAAGTATGTCTGGTCTAATTCGGTCTTTGAATGCAGCAGTTTTGCAGCAGTGGCTTCTGGTCACACAACCCTCAGCTGTCAAGGTCGTCTCCCTGGCAGCCTTCTCAAACTATATGGGCTCCAAACTCATCTGATGTAAAAAACGGGTGCATTCATGTCACACCAGCACTTGAGCAAAGGGCATTAGAGCAGGGAGGACTTTTGACAATATCATCCATTATAACATAATGAAGGTGAAGCTCAGCTCTTATACACAAAGTTAAATGGTATGAGCAAAGAGTACAAGCACAAATCCCAGAGGAATTAGATGAATTACTGGTGCTGGGCTGGGGTGGGCGGGATTTGGGTGGCGGGTGGGTCCTCGTGCCCCGGGCCGCCTGGGTCGGTCTTGGTGCGCTGGGGGGGGGGTCTGTAGCTGCTCCCTCTTGTTCTCCGGGTTTGTGTCGTTCACTGTGGCCCCGGTGGTTCTCTGGGAGTGGCGTCCTGTGGCCCGGGGTGGGGGTTGCCCTGTTGGCTTGGCCCTGCCTTGTCACGATTGCTGTTCTGGGCTTCGGGGTCTTTCACACTTGCATGTTTGATCAGGTCTCTCCAGCTACTACCGAGTATCCAATCTCTACCCTGAACTCATTTTCTTCTGCACTGATGTCCTCTTCTGGACTATTCTATTATTCTATTCTATTCTATTCTATTCTATTCTATTCTATTCTATTCTATTCTATTCTATTCTATTCTATTCTATTCTATTCTATTCTATTACATTCTATTCTATTATTCTATTCTATTACATTCTATTCTATTCTATTCTATTCTATTTTGTACTATCTGGACATCCACGGTTGTGGTGCTTGGTGCGGATTGTTTGTTTGTTTGTTTGTTGAATCTTTTTTTTTTCTCTCTCTCCTTTTGTGTTGGTTTGGTTTTTCTCCTCTTTTTCTGATCTACTTATTTATTTGTTTTTATTGATGGACAGTTGGTGGTTGTAATAACACATCACCTTACAGTCTTTAATTACAATAGCACCGCCTGTTGGTTTCTGTCCCCGTTCGTCCTGTCCAGTCTTTGTTTCCTCCTCACATCACTGAGGTGTAGCACTGCACTCACTGGCTTGTAAGGGAGAGTTCTAATGGGGGAAAGGGCTGGGTATCAATTAAAACATTTCGATACCAGTACCAATAGCGATACCTTCACTTCAATACCGGTTCCAAAACGATACCTGTTTCATAATATCACTTTTAATGAAATGAAAATTGAACTATAAATTCCCTTTCACATATTGGAGTTTATTTTTTTATTTCCAGTGCAAAAAGAACATGAAGTTCTGTCAAAGAACGTACAGTCATTTACATTCACAAACTTTGGTAAATTACTGTTTGTTTGTTTTCTTTAAAAGGTTCTCAATTGAACATTTAGATTGAATTTAAACTTTTCAAAATTATTTCTAGTGTGAAAAAAACATGAACAGAGTTGAAAGAGTCAACAGTTTTCTCGTCTTCTTTACTCTTGGATGAGTTTGATGGTAAAACTTCTACGGAAAACTGGGAAGTTAAGTCGAGTGAAGATGAGGATACAGTGGCAGTTGAAGGTGCAGCTTTCTGCTCTTAAATTAATCCTGTGGACCGTCAGGTGTTAAATTTGATGTGTTGCCCGACTTGCTCCAGATGTTTTTGTCACAGATATTACACCGAGAAGTACTGTTGTCCATTCTAGAGAAGTGGAGCCAGGCTTTTGACCTCAAAGGTATGTTCGTAGGTTCTCACAACAAGGCAACAAAGTCACTCACTACAACTACAAAGACCAAACCTATCTGTGTAAAGGCAGCAAAAACAATTTCTATAGTAACCATGGTAATTAACGGTCTCTGGTAAGGAGGCGTGACCGTATTTTCCTACATGCATGTGATAGAGTGAAGGCTACGTCCGCTCTGTCTGCATGTGCACGCAGCCATGCACGTTCCAGTCAATCACAGGTGACTTTATCAGATCATAATCAAATGATTAATCTCTGGGTATCGAAACGTGGAATCGAATGAAGGGGCGTGTTTTGATACGCATATAAGAATCGACACATTTCGGTCGGTGCCATGAAGGAACCGAATTTCGGTGCTCAGGCCTAATGGGGGATGTCTACTCAGCTTTCAGGGAGGACCACTGATGGTCACCCACATGCACTAAATAGTCTAGTATATGTCTGCAAGACTGGAATATGCACTGATCTAAAGCAATGTTGACTCCCCCTCTGTGGGGTTAAAAAATAAATAAATAAAATAAGAACAAAATGCAGACAAATTAGAAAAAGGAAGAAAAAAGACAGGGAAAAGAAGAAAATAAAGGAAGGAAGAAGAAAAAGGACAAAAAAAGCCACTTTGTTACCTACTTATCTATCTGCTCATTTGTTTTTTTGTGTTCTGTTTTGTTTTTTGTATATATGTACATGTTTAGTACTTCAATTATTTATTATTAGTGTTATTATTGTTATTTTTATCATCATTTTTGTATTATGCACTATATTACTATAAGATGAATTTAGGTTATTGGGGAAATGAAGAAGTGGTAGAATTAAATAAACTTATGCTTCATCCTACTGCTTTTTGGACATGTCATTGTTATTATTATTATTATTATTATTATTGTTGTATTGATTATTGTTGCACTCTGAATGTGTTCGAAATAAATCATTCAAATCAAATCAATACATGAACATATAATTACTAGGGGTGAGAGAAAAAATCCATTCACATATGTATCAGGATTTTTTGTTTTATGATTTTTAGAGATTTTTTTTTTTTCAAAAATAGATTTTTTTCCCTTATTTAAATTATTCATTTTAGCTGGGTGGAAAACAAATTACCACTTGTTTCCAGCAGAGGGCAAAATGTTTTTGTCAACTATCTATGACGTTATACATGTAATGTGCCACAGTAGTAATCTAATTACATTTGATTCAAAGTTTGTCTAGATTTCCCTGAAACTGGTCGGCCAATCACAGTGAAGGAAGTATCAGAGGGCGGGCCTAACAAAGTGACGCTGCGACGATTTGGACTCTGAGCCAAACAAGTGTAAACAACCATAGAAGAAGAACAACAACAGGTGTAGATTTCCTTTTATCACAGATGAGTGAAGAATGTGAGAACTATGAACTGACTATGAAGCACCACTAGACCCATACATGGAATGAACAGAGATAGCACTGCTAGGCTAGGCTAGGCTAGGCTAGGCTAGGCTAGGCTAGGCTAGGCTAGGCTAGGCTAGGCTAGGCTGCCCCACCGTCACATTTGAAGTCAAAAGGGTGGACACATTTGGGTTAGGGTTAGGGTTAGCCCAACATTTTTTGCTTTGGGGGGAAGAGCAGAGCTGGACATGTGGGAAACTATTTGTACAGTGTAACACACAGGTGTCATACTGTGGAAACACCACAAACGTTACTGCACACTGACACCATCCTGAGGTAAATGCAGAACAGGAACAGATAAATATGATAAAGAAATACTGTAGAAAATAGATTTGAATATTGTCCATTTGTTTGTGTCTTTTCCATTCAGTCCAGGCTTTGAAATGACAGTTGAAGTTCACTTTATTATAAAGTATGTTCATTTAAAGGCTCCTATTTGTGTTGTATTCAGTTTACTTCCCAAAGTCTGGTTCATACATATTACTGCTGAATGAATGTGAACTGACTCACATAAGATGGAAACATGGTTATGATGTGATCTGTAGGATCATCATTCAGCTTTTTCACCTGCTCTGGTGTTAAAAAAAGCAAGCGAAAAAATTGTGAATATTGAAGAATCGCAATTTAAATCGAATTGTCACCCAAAAAATTATAAAGGAATCGAATCACTTAACCCTTAAAGACCAAGCGTCCACCAGTGACCAGAACAAAAACATTTTGCCCTCTGCTGGAGATGGCAATTTTTTTTCCACCCAGCTTAAAATGAATTATTTAAATAAAGGAAAAATATTTTTGAACAAAAAAAAATTGATTTAAAAATCCTAAAACAAAAAAATTCAGATACATATGCAAATGAAATTTTTGTCCCATCCCTAAAAAATAGAGGATAATTTTCTAAAAGAAAATGATGATAGGTCATTTAAGAAAGGAAAAATTAATTTGGGAACTGACTCAAAAGTACAGTACCACCGGGCCGGGCCCTTGTGGGTTAAATAGGCATCTTCTCACACCATCACACTTGTCTACGTTCATGAAAGCAGCCGATGTCGACGATGCAAAAAGTACAACATTGAATCAACTTGAAAAATGTTTTTACATTTAGATTTTTTTATGGTCCCATAAAAAATGTAGTTAAGTGAACCAAATTAAATTGCATAGGGTTAAAGTAAATCAATCAATAAACAGGGACGAGAGAAGGATGAAGTGTTTTCAGTTTTGTGATGGTGCATCTGCACACATGGATGTGGGAAGCAGTTGTAGCCTAATGATTACAACACTGAGGCTACATGCTAACAGATGCTAATACTCACCAGTTAGCAAAACATACTCTCTCTGAGCAGGGCTGGACTGGGCCAATTTTTCAAGCCGGCATTTTTTACCTGTATTTATTTATTTCTGCGTGGTCATTTCATTCAGCCTGACATATAGATATAATAACATATTGGTTATACAGTCGCAACCTCCAGGCCACCATTTTCCATAAGAAAGTAGCTTGGGACCAACATAACATTCCATACAATGAAATATTTCACAAAATCACATGCACACAAATATTTTTTTATTGTCATAAAAGTATTTAGGATTGTGGTCTGAATAGGCATTGCAACTATGTTCCCAAATGTAGTAATAATAATAATAATAATTATTATTATGCTGCTGAGTAATACTAATATTTACTGATCTGACCAAAGGTTCAGGTGACCATTAGGTGAATGGTGGACAACAGCTGTGAATAGGCAGGATACATTCTTGACTGACTTGAATAGAATGAATAGTGCTTCTTCTATTTATTAGAAATAGCAACATTACATTACACTACTACAGCTACCTTTATAGCTGAACAAACAATGAAATGAAAACAAATGAAGATCACAGTATACCAAATACTGTCCTGATATAATGTTCTGAATAATCAAAATACATCACAAAACTAGTAAACAAATTCAAAAGAAATATCTGTTATCAGATGGAGGTGGACAGATCATAAATAATGGGCTGTCAACAGCTGGTCCAAGTATGCCTCCATTCTTTTGGGAGGTTGTCCCGCTGACACTCTGAATATATTTCATCGTCTCTGTATAACGGCGAAGAAGCACACTGGTGACGGTCACATTCAGTCACTCAGCACAGCATGGGCTTAATCTTCTCCGACTGGCTTCATAAAAAATAATTAAAAACTAAAACGTAAGACGAAATGAAAACATACTGTATGTACCCGTAAAGCAGCGAAGAAACACATTGTAGGTCACGGTTACAGCTTCATGGAAAATGAGTTAGCACACGTTAGCCTAGCATCTGAGCTATGCTGCTAACCATCAACAATAATACACAACTAATTAAATGAATTGAAGCACGTGCTAACGTACCCGGCACCTACCTGAGCATCGCATCACCTCAGTTGCATTATTCCATTCTATTATTTTTAGTGTAGTGCGGTACCATCCGACCATGGACTTCATCTGCTACTGGCACCGCAGCAGTGGTACAGCCTGCATTCATAGCCTAAGGAGATAGCATGCATGTAACGGCACCTCTGATTGGCTGTACATCAGTGTTTGTAGAACAGCTGTGTTGTCTGACGAAATGAACCCCGGTACTGGGTTGGGACCACACCGGTTTACTGATGACACTGATACTAGCTTAAGGTAATATTCACTGTCATGGCTGTGATGCTCCCGCCTCGTGCACCTGTGCTGCAGATGGAGATGCTCCATGCACTTGTGTTGTGACCTCTGGCTCTTTCTGCCACACCCTTCCTCTTCTTGCCACCATCCATTTTCCGTTATCTTAGGGTTAGTTGTCCTGCCCTCACCTCATCGGTCCACCACATCCAGCACACATCAACAATCACCAATGGGCGGAGCTACAAGTCTATGCACCAATAGGATGCTTTATATACTACTATCCGCCTATAGCGATATGTTAAATTTCACTTCTTTAAAAAAAAGAAAAGAGGAGGCCTTTCTGGCAGGCATACTGGGCATTTGCCCGGTATGCCTTGTTGCCAGTCCACCGCTGGTTCTGAGTCTGCTTTGACCAAGTGCTGTTGAAGTGTGGATGCATTTGGTTCAAGTGTTGTAGTAAATAAGACAGTGCTAGGCTAATGCTAATGCTATTTAGCCATGTGCATACGGTTGTCAGCCGTAAAATGGGCCCAAACTTTTACTATTAATTAACTCTATTTTAAAAAGTACAGAAACAGTCCAGACCAGATGCACCTGGTCTGTAGCGTGTTTGAAAATGGTCGCTTGTTATTTATGTTACGTAATCAGCTTTTTGATCAGCATATGGGGCTATTTTGGGGCATGGGGCATGGGGCGTGGTAGAGCAGGTCGTCCATTAACCAAAGGGTTGGCAGTTCGATTCCCGCTCTGTCCTAGTCAGTCTGTTGTGTCCTTGGGCAAAGACACTTTACCCTCCTTCCCTCCAGTGTCATTCACACTGGTGTATGAATGAGTATGAATGTTGGGTGGTGGTCAGAGGGGCCGTAGCCACGCTTCTGTCAGTCTGCCCCAGGGCAACTGTGACTACATATGTAGTTTACCACCACCAGAGGGAACATGTGAGAGTGAATGAATAATGGATCAATAATGTAAAGTGCTTTGGGTGCCTTGAAAAGAACTATAGAAATCTAATCCATTATTATTATTTTTAGGTAATATCATAGGATTATGATCGACAGCTGATCGACTGGTGCAACAGTAGTTCATGAAATGTAATATTGTTGTCAGAAAATGAAATACATTTATGTTTTGTGTAAATGTAAATGAAAAAATGACATTATACAGATTTATGGCAACCTTTAATGCAACAACTAACATTAAAGTAAGAAAAATATTTACATTTACAAACTATCTTAAAATGCGAATAACCTGAACAAATGTGAATATGAAAATTAGGCAAAATGTGTTCAGTTTTCTTCTTGTGTTACCAAATATTTACTGTCTTTGTAGATTTGATCCATAAAACACATGTAGAAATGTAGAAATATTCAAATGTATACATTTTTAATGTATTATCATGTTTTTATTGTTTGAGCAAATATGTATTGTCTCATATACGTCCTCACTTTACTATATATTTATAAATTGTAAAATTATCTTAATTTATATTTCAACAATTATGTTTATTTATTTATTATTTCTGTCACCATATGTGACACCATGTTTTTGGTATTGTCTTATGTTTAGTGTGAAATGCTTGTATGTTATGTGTGTCCTAAATGTTTAAATGATTTGTATGAACACAGATCAGTGTTCTGCCAAACAAAGATACCTTTGGGTATCAGTTAAGTCATCTAATCTAATTATAAATTGAGGCAGAATGTTGTTAAAATTGTACTTATTTCTCTTAAGAAATTGTCATTTTTTTTCAGGTTGGTCAACATTTTTTTTTTTTTTTTTATTCGGATAGTTTATCAAACTAAGTATTTCCGGAATGTAATGTTTTTTTTTTTACATTAAAACAAAAGACAATGAGTTGAAGTTTCTAAGTTATTATACAATTATTGTACTGGTCTGATCCACTGGAGAGTGCTGGATTAAATTTAATTTAAAGATTGAAATATATATATATATATATATATATATATATATATATATATCCTGAAAATAATAAAAGGCTGCATATATCCAGAGCAGATTTGTCCCTTTTATTGTGAAAGGGTCAGTGTTTAGTTTCCGGTGCTCCACACCGTCAGCTTGTCTGGGATCAGTGCGCCCCCCCTCCTGCTGTGCTGTTCTGTTTCTCTGTGGTTATCGGGGCTCAGAGTTGGGAAAATCTGGTGTTGTGGGAATGTCTATGGGCATCGGGGGCAGAGTGTTTTTCCTGTTGAAACATGACGGGCGCCCAGGCAGCCAGAAGACACCGCAGCTTTGTGAGTAACCACCGAAAAAGGGACAGGGATGACATTTAAAGCAGGATTAGTTTTTTTCTTAAATGCAGGAAGCCGACAGCCGGATGGAAACGCTGGAAATAGTGTTTTTTAAATCAAATATGATGAGCAGATGTCAAAGTAAAAGCGCCCAAATGTTCCCAGTGGCAGTTTGGTTAGTGTTCAGCACTGACCTTATCCTTGTTGATGATATTTTTATCTCCTCTATCATCTCGAAAAACTGTGCTGTGGTGGTAAAGTTACCTGTGATCTTATATTTTATTAAGTTTAACTTTTATTTTTAGCTTCAGTTCTATGGTTAAAAAAAGGTGATAGTTGCATCAGTTGTTTTTACACAATGCAGTAATTGAGCGAAATATGCAAAAGCACACGTTTGTTTGTAGTTCTGGTCCTGTGTCAGGGTGAATGGGCTCAGTTTCATGTGAGGGGGGGGGGGCAGAGTGTACCAGCTCTGTTAATGAAGTACCAGGCAGCCAGTCGATAATTACGCTT
The DNA here is from genome assembly GCA_020466265.1 of Siphamia tubifer. Taxonomy (NCBI): domain Eukaryota; kingdom Metazoa; phylum Chordata; class Actinopteri; order Kurtiformes; family Apogonidae; genus Siphamia; species Siphamia tubifer. The sequence goes on from CM035804.1 coordinate 50,515,946, forward strand.
TTTTTTTTCATTTCATTTATTCACCAGAAACTTACAAACAATATCAACAAAAACAAAATAAATGAATGAATAAAATAAGTAAATATACAAATATTTAAATATCTCCATACACCTTTTACCTGAGTACAGTCTGGACTGAACGTGCAGGAACCATTGGTATAACTGTTCTAACCTGTTCTACTGCTGTCATGACCTCTACTGTGTTTGATACCTTTTTGTATTTACCTAGTACTTCCATTTTTATCTTGTCTTTTATATTTGTGTTTTGGTGGAAGTTGTCTTTTAAATGTCATTGTACACGGTGTATGATGTCAATAAAGGTAATAGTATTCTACACATATAAACATACACATAAGCATGACTGGTTCTTATCTAGTCCTGCCTCTACTTTAACTTACAAAAAATGACCAAAACATGGTATCACCTGAGCAGTAAGTTTGTTCTTACGAATGACAAACAATATATAAATGACATGAGTGTACGTCTGCACACAGTCTACCCCAAATATATCCACATGTATGTTGTATAGATGCACAGCAACAAGACTAAACATAAATGAACAAACCTTTACTGACACACAACTACCTTTAACATGAATGATTCTTAGATTACATTAGTAACTGCTTAGATTACATTAGTACCTGCTTAGATTACATTAGTAACTGCTTAGATTACATTAGTAACTGCTTAGATTACATTAGTAACTGCTTAGATTACATTAGTAACTGCTTAGATTACATTAGTACCTGCTTAGATTACATTAGTAACTGCTTAGATTACATTAGTAACTGCTTAGATTACATTAGTAACTGCTTAGATTACATTAGTAACTGCTTAGATTACATTAGTAACTGCTTAGATTACATTAGTACCTGCTTAGATTACATTAGTAACTGCTTAGATTACATTAGTACCTGCTTAGATTACATTAGTAACTGCTTAGATTACATTAGTACCTGCTTAGATTACATTAGTAACTGCTTAGATTACATTAGTAACTGCTTAGATTACATTAGTAACTGCTTAGATTACATTAGTAACTGCTTAGATTACATTAGTACCTGCTTAGATTACATTAGTACCTGCTTAGATTACATTAGTACCTGCTTAGATTACATTAGTAACTGCTTAGATTACATTAGTAACTGCTTAGATTACATTAGTACCTGCTTAGATTACATTAGTAACTGCTTAGATTACATTAGTAACTGCTTAGATTACATTAGTAACTGCTTAGATTACATTAGTAACTGCTTAGATTACATTAGTAACTGCTTAGATTACATTAGTAACTGCTTAGATTACATTAGTAACTGCTTAGATTACATTAGTAACTGCTTAGATTACATTAGTACCTGCTTAGATTACATTAGTAACTGCTTAGATTACATTAGTAACTGCTTAGATTACATTAGTAACTGCTTAGATTACATTAGTAACTGCTTAGATTACATTAGTAACTGCTTAGATTACATTAGTACCTGCTTAGATTACATTAGTAACTGCTTAGATTACATTAGTAACTGCTTAGATTACATTAGTACCTGCTTAGATTACATTAGTAACTGCTTAGATTACATTAGTAACTGCTTAGATTACATTAGTAACTGCTTAGATTACATTAGTAACTGCTTAGATTACATTAGTAACTGCTTAGATTACATTAGTAACTGCTTAGATTACATTAGTACCTGCTTAGATTACATTAGTAACTGCTTAGATTACATTAGTAACTGCTTAGATTACATTAGTAACTGCTTAGATTACATTAGTAACTGCTTAGATTACATTAGTAACTGCTTAGATTACATTAGTAACTGCTTAGATTACATTAGTAACTGCTTAGATTACATTAGTACCTGCTTAGATTACATTAGTAACTGCTTAGATTACATTAGTAACTGCTTAGATTACATAGGTTAGAGCAAGTTCACCACATGACACTTCTACTCTTCAACTCTGGAACAATTTACCAAAAAACATGAAAGATTTAACAAACTTACATGTATTTAAAAGAACACTAAAATCTATGGTGAGCCATATGTGAAAGGTTTATATATATATATATATATATATATATAAAATTTTTTTGGGGGGGTGTGTTTACTGTTATGTGTGGGAACACTAAAAATATCAATAGTGATGTGAAGTGTTCACTCTGAATCCACCCTCTTCCCCTCTAGCTCCCCCTCTCTTTTTCCGCCTCTCACTCCACCCTAACCCCTGCTAGCTCCACCCTCTCTGCCTCTAGCTCCACCCTCTCCGCCTTTAGCTACACCCTCTCCCCCTCTAGCTCCACCTCTCTCGCGCCACCCTCTCTGCCTCTAACTCCACCCTCTCTGCCTCTAACTCCACCCTCTCTGCCTCTAACTCCACCCTCTCCCCCTCTAGCTCCACCCTCTCCCCCTCTAGCTCCACCCTCTCCCCCTCTAACTCCACCCTCTCCCCCTCTAGCTCCACCCTCTTCCCCTCTGGTTCCACCAGGTTAGCTGGTCGGTACCCTGGTTCCCGTGACTGGGGCTCGGCCCAGTTTAAACCTGAGGGCCAGGGGGAGGTTGAAGGAGATACTACCGGTCCGGATGAAATTAATCTGTTCCCTCGGGAAATGATTTGTTTTTTACCAATGAAAACTAAATTTGCATTTTCCTTTTTCCTATTGACAGTCAGTAATTTTTTTCCCCACAATATTTAGCAGCATCATTTCCTTTGACATAGAATGTTTTCTCTGTGTGTGATGGTTTAAAATGAGCTTTAACATAACATCAGTGACTGGTGTGTGTGTGTGTGTGTGTGTGTGTGTGTGTGTGTGTGTGTGTGTGTGTGTGTGTGTGTGTGTGTGTGTGTGTGTGTGTGTGTGTGTGTGTGTGTGTGTGTGTGTGTGTGTGTGTGTGTGTGTGTGTGTGTGTGTGTGTGTGTGTGTGTGTGTGTGTGTGTGTGTGTGTGTGTGTGTGAGTGAGTGTGTGTGTGTGTTAATGAGGCTTGGTGGTTGGTCAATATTTTTTATTAATTTTGCCATCCCTAATTGATTTATGTTTTTGACTTTACTGATAAAGTAGAATTAATTTCTACTCGGGGATTTTCTGCTGATATTATTCAAACAAAAATGAGCAGAATGCAATTGATAATTAAAATGTCATTAAGTCAACATAATAAACCAAACTGCACAGACTTTTTTCCTATGTAGAGTTTAATAGAATTTATTTTGTTCATATTAAGCCCAGTCAGACTTTTTAGGGGTGGATATTGACATAACGGGACTTCAGCTCGATAAAATCACCCTCAGATGTTCAGAAAACGATGAGCTGCTGCAATTCCTTTTGAATACTGAAATCGTTCCTGTTCGAGACGCGTGTAAATTAGAATGATGTGGTAATTACCTGAGGTGGGAGAAAAAAAAATCGATTCACATATATATATTGTTTTGTTTTACAATTTTTAAATTTTTTTCGAAATTGATTTTCCATATTTTAATGATTAATTTTAAGCCAGGTGTAAAAAAAAAAAACAAAAAAGTTTGTCTCCATCAGAGGGCAAAATGTTTTTCTTCGACTATCTGTCTATCCAGAAAAACTTGAAGGGAAGACAGAGACAGCTGGTGTGCAGAAATAAAACCCCAGCATCACATTTGAAGTCAAAAGGGTGAACACATTTAGGATTTTTAGCTTTGGGGGGAAGAGCAGAGCTGGACATGTGGGAAACTATTTGTACAGTGTAACACACAGGTGTCATACTGTGGAAACACCACAAACGTTACTGCACACTGACACCATCCTGAGGTAAATGCAGAACAGGAACAGATAAATATGATAAAGAAATACTGTAGAAAATAGATTTGAATATTGTCCATTTGTTTGTGTCTTTTCCATTCAGTCCAGGCTTTGAAATGACAGTTTAAGTTCACTTTATTATAAAGTATGTTCATTTAAAGGCTCCTATTTGTGTTGTATTCAGTTTACTTCCCAAAGTCTGGTTCATACATATTACTGCTGAATGAATGTGAACTGACTCACATAAGATGGAAACATGGTTATGATGTGATCTGTAGGATCATCATTCAGCTTTTTCACCTGCTCTGGTGTTAAAAAAAGCAAGCGAAAAAATTGTGAATATTGAAGAATCGCAATTTAAATCGAATTGTCACCCAAAAAATTGTAGAAGAATTGAATTTGTATGAAAGCATATGGTCCCAGCCCTAGTAAATAAAATACGTTTCCATGTCCCAAAGCATTTAATGAAGAGTTGAATTTGTTTCTCCCGACTGTGAAGAGTCTGAATTTGCCAAAAAATGTCAGAGAAAAGGAAGTTTTCTGCCCCAATATTGGTTATAAGTTCAGTTGAATATTTTCAGAGTGTATTTTTTTGCTTTTCTAACACAGAACAGGTTGGCAGATTCCCTCTATCAGTCTCTTCTGATGTCTGTCTTGATTTGGATATTATTCTGTTAATTATTAGACCATTACAACCTTTTGTGAAGATGGGTTTCTCCTGTGTAGTTTTTTTTTCAAACCTTTATTTGCTGCTAAATGTTCTGCTACACATCCTGTTTTCACATGAACAGGATGTGACTGTGGTACTTGGCACCGTTAAATAATGTTTAGAACACTAGTGTTGTGCTTGAGTTAAGGCAAAGTAATGTGTAAGTGTTAGACAGTCAATGGGGATAACGAGATAACCAGCTAATATCTGACAAGATAACAAAATAAGGAAGACTCACAAATAAGTGAAAACCAACTCAATTATTTTAGAGCCGTTGCTTTGATTGTTGTTTATCAGTTTTCAGATTAAAACTGGATGTTTTGGGGGCTTTAAGGTCTTAGTCAGATTCTTTGGTATCTGTGATGTCTTGATGGTAGTTTTTTTTTTTTCAATGCCTGTGGATGTTTTTCAGACTTTGCAGCTAATTGATAATGAAAACTGCCTTGATCTTATTCTCCTCTACTTTATTTTTTTCTCACAGATTAAATGCATTCTACATTCCTGAACTTAATCTTTCACTGTATTAGGAATCAGGTCATGTTGAATAAGTCACAGTAATAAACACACAAACGGATAAACTCTGAATCACTGCGCATTAAATTCAAAGTATAATGGTCTGTTGTTGTGGAACTAAGCATCAAATTACTAATAACAAGAGAGGTAGGTTTTTAATGTTTGAGCCACTTTAAAGGTATTATCTGGAGTAAGAATCAGTTTAGTTAATTTATAAGGTGATTGGGAGTACATACATACAGTTGACATTAAAATCACACCATTTGGATGAACATTGACAAATGTACGTTTTGCCGTTTTGAGCCAAACGGTTAGCGAAGACATGCCCTAATCACTTCTATGTAAACACGAAACTCTATTTTCAGACGAACTCTTGTAAAGTTTAAACATCATCACACTTCAGTGGTAGTAAGTAGAGGGTCCCTAAAGACAAACCCAAGTGTCCTCAGGTCTTCATGTCCTCAGATAGTGTGTCCTCAAGTCTTCATGTCCTCAGATAGTGTGTCCACAGTTACTGATCTACACACATGGACCTCTGGATTCCGAGGAGGAAGCTCGGAATAGTCGATTGCCGACATGCTCCTGAATGTCACGATTTCGTCGCATTTGTTTTTGAAAACAACAACCTGTTACTAGTCTAAGCTTTATTGTTAGATACAGCTTCATTTACATTTACAATCAAATACTGGACTTTTTTTTTTTTTTTTTAAAAGAATGCAACGAAATCATGAATTTCCAGAGTGTCTAACTGTGCACGAGACAATGGACTATTATGGTCTTTGTCCTCAGACGTCTTCTGAATCACAGGTTTTATTTTGTTGACCCCAGGAAACCTGCCCGGACAACTTTGGCTTTGACCAAAACTGGACCAGAACTGGGCTCACAGGACACTGTTGGCGGTGAATCACTGTGGGTGCACCAGAGTAAAGGGGCGGAGTGACTGTGGGTGCACCAGAGTAAAGGGGCGGAGTGACTGTGGGTGCACCAGAGTAAAGGGGCGGAGTGACTGTGGGTGCACCAGAGTAAAGGGGCGGAGTTACTGTGGGTGCACCAGAGTAAAGGGGCGGAGTGACTGTGGGTGCACCAGAGTAAAGGGGCGGAGTTACTGTGGGTGCACCAGAGTAAAGGGGCGGAGTTACTGTGGGTGCACCAGAGTAAAGGGGCGGAGTGACTGTGGGTGCACCAGAGTAAAGACATTGATGACAAACGCATTCATCTGAAAAACACTGAACTGTCCCTTTAACACATACCTTCCTGGTTGTCATTTACTTTATGAATTTCTTTTTCCAAACTTTTTTGAAGCATTCCCTCCCATTATTGTTTTATTGTATTATTTTTGGAAGAATGTTAAATATCAAGGGCCAATTTTTGCTGACAACACATGGTAAAATGTTTCACAAATTCTATTAAATTCTGTTAAAATCTGACCCTGAAAAGATCCAAAGATGTCTGATTCATCCCTGTGCCTGTGATATGTGGTCTAGCTTTGATGGTCAGCCATTGACTAGATGAAATACTGAGCTTATCTGCCATCTGCAGATGAAAAGCCTCTTTCTTTGTCTGGATCTGGTCTGTAAAAGTCAGGAGTTTTCTCCTGCAGAGCCTAAACTGATGTCACAGAGGGATAACACGATTCACCACAGATACATGTAGATATCTGTAGGTTTCATCTTTGTTTTTGTTCCCACAGCACACTTCACACAGTAATGGGCGTCAGGAGATCAGCACGCGCTCGGCTCGGACCGGCGTTCGATCCCGTAGCTCCGAGGAGCCGCATGTCGGCAACTACCGGCTGCTCAAAACCATCGGGAAGGGCAACTTCGCCAAAGTGAAACTGGCCCGACACATCCTTACCGGCAGAGAGGTGAGACGCTCAAACACACAATGTCCAGCTGGTTTCACTCTTCTGTAAGTGTGTTTGGACAAAATGAGTAGGACCCCCCACACATAAAATACCTGTGATAAGGTGTCTGTTATAAAAACAACATTCAATGTTGTTGTTTTCTTTGGAATGAAAACAAATGTCAGGCTCAACCCCCCCCCCCCCCCCCCCCCCCCCCACACACACACACACACACACACATTTTAGCTCTCCCACTCAATGTGAGACTATGGACTTGATTGACCTTTTAAGGTTGCTCAAGGTCAAAGGTCATGTCATTTAGAAGTCTACATGTAGTTTCATATCTGTCCACAATAGTAACTGAGTACTTATCACCCCTCTGTTTGGAGTTCTAAAATCAGCTCACCTTGATTTTGACCTTTCAAGGTCAAAGGTGATGACATCATTTCAATGCCCATTCCAGATTTCCTATCTGTCAACACTAACAATTAAGTGTCTATCTCCATTGGTTTTTCTGTTATAGTCTATTTGAGGGTTTTAGGTATTGACCCAGTGACCTTTGACCTTTTTGGATCAATAATGGGTCAAAATCTATGCAGACAAGATGAATAGGCAGGTTTCAGTCACGTGACTATGATGATGTCACAATTTCAGCTGAAGGGCAGGAAGTAACCTTGGAGACTGTTGTTATGGAGGAAACCATTGAAGACAGTTTTTATTGTATGTATTTTAGATCCAGTGTCCAAACACAGATACATACAGTTAATTAAAAATGACCATGAATCTGATTTTGGACAAAAGACAAAGACTTTACAATATTCTGTGCTGTGGATATTACTAACTACCACCAACATCCTACTACACCAGCAGCAGATCAAAGCCTAGAAAAGTTTGAAGCCATAGAACTTTTTTGTCAGTGGGTGGGTCCACAACCTCGGTACCGAAAGCCTCGGTGATAATTATGGTTTACCCTGCACCAGGGTGAGTGTTTTATTTGTAAAGATAACATATCAAGATTTATTGCATGTTTGTTGACATTAGTCGCTGCTCGTCGCTAGCAGTAGCGACGAATGTCAACAAACATGTAACCAATCTTAATGTGTCTCGTTAAACTATATTACAACAGTGTAAAAGAACATATAACATCAACCTAATGATACAGAGCACATCCACAACAAAGGTTAGCTTTGGAATATAACTCTGACTAAGTGGTTGCTGCAGACACAGGCATTAGCATTAGCATTAGGAGACTGTGGTCTTCCTGACCGTAAACGCAGATTCAAAATCTACTTTTTACTGTGTTTTTCTTACTTTTGTGAATGATAATCTTTGGTAAATTTCTTTAACTTCTGGTGGTTAGAACGATTGTTGTAAACTACACAAAACAGACATTTTCCCACTGAAAAACATATTTGGCTTCACTTCCTGCCCTCCATTTGAAAATTGTGCGCCGACGATGTAGCAATATGAAGTCACGTGAAAGCAATGTATTTAAAGACGAGGATTCTGCTGCTGATTGATAGTGTAATCCATTGTAGGGTTATCATGTACGTTACAGTGTAAACAGTTTGCATACCGTCTGATGACCTGAGTAGGTAGTATGAAGTATGGGTAGTGTGGGTAGTATGAAGTATGGGTAGTGTGGGTAGTATGAAGTGTGGGCAGTGTGGGTAGTGTGTAGTGTGGGTAGTATGAAGTGTGGGTAGTGTGGGTAGTATGAAGTGTGGGTAGTATGAAGTGTGGGTAGTATGAAGTGTGGGTAGTATGAAGTGTGGGTAGTATGGGTAGTATGAAGTGTGGGTAGTATGAAGTGTGGGTAGTATGAAGTGTGGGTAGTATGAAGTGTGGGTAGTATGAAGTGTGGGTAGAATGAAGTGTGGGTAGTATGAAGTGTGGGTAGTATGAAGTGTGGGTAGTATGAAGTGTGGGTAGTATGAAGTGTGGGTAGTATGAAGTGTGGGTAGTATGAAGTGTGGGTAGTATGAAGTGTGGGTAGTATGAAGTGTGGGTAGTATGAAGTGTGGGTAGTGTGGGTAGTGTGAAGTATGGGTAGTATGAAGTATGGGTAGTGTGGGTAGTATGAAGTATGGGTAGTGTGGGTAGTGTGGGTAGTATGAAGTGTGGGTAGTGTGGGTAGTATGAAGTGTGGGTAGTGTGGGTAGTATGAAGTGTGGGTAGTGTGGGTAGTATGAAGTATGGGTAGTGTGGGTAGTATGAAGTATGGGTAGTGTGGGTAGTATGAAGTATGGGTAGTGTGGGTAGTATGAAGTGTGGGTCGTGTGGGTAGTATGAAGTATGGGTAGTATGGGTAGTATGAAGTGTGGGTAGTGTGGGTAGTGTGAAGTGTGGGTAGTGTGAAGTGTGGGTAGTGTGAAGTGTGGGTAGTATGGGTAGTATGAAGTGTGGGTAGTATGGATAGTATGAAGTGTGGGTAGTATGGGTAGTATGAAGTGTGGGTAGTATGGATAGTATGAAGTGTGGGTAGTATGGATAGTATGAAGTGTGGGTAGTATGGATAGTATGAAGTGTGGGTAGTGTGAAGTGTGGATAGTATGAAGTGTGGGTAGTATGGATAGTATGAAGTGTGGGTAGTGTGAAGTGTGGATAGTATGAAGTGTGGGTAGTATGGATAGTATGAAGTGTGGGTAGTATGAAGTATGGGTAGTATGAAGTGTGGATAGTAGTGTTGTGCGGGCTACCCACTGGCCAGCAGATATCCGCGGGTGACCCGCGAGTCGGGCGGGCTGGGTCGCAGTATTAATACATATTGCGGATGCGGGTGGGGCGGGTCAGGGACGATCAATACCCGCTGAGGTGTGTGTGTGTGTGTGTGTGTGTGTGTGTGTGTGTGTGTGTGTGTGTATGTGTGTGCTCGGCTCGCGCATGTACAAGCCCGTCACTTCCTGTTTTGAATGCTTTTTTATCCCAACTTTTTGTTATTTGTTATTAGCGCCAAATCTCCCTGAACACTCAGAGATAAGAGTGAAAATGTGGGACTTGATCAGGGAGAAGATTAAAACAGGCGATGCGAAGGTTGTACGGAAACGTTGTATGTGTTGTCTTTATAGAGTGATGATGTGGGTGGAGTCTATTTTATGTGCTGGAGTGCATATTGAGACGTTAGAAAGGAGGCAAAAATGATGCTTCATGACTTTTAACATTAGAAGCACAAGGTAAAGATGCTGCGAATGTACTACGTGAGTTTAGAGACAAATTTAAGCGGGTTGGGTTTATCCATACGTGACATCATGCGGGTTGGGTGGGGCGGGCCTAGCCACGTCTTGGGTTTGGGCGGGGCGGGTTTCTGTAAAACCCCCTAACCGCGCATCACTAGTGGGTAGTATGTAGTATGAAGTATGGGTAGTATGTAGTATATGTAGTATGTAGTATATGTATTATGTAGTATATGTAGTATATGTAGTATGTAGTATGTAGTATATGTAGTATATGTAGTATATGTAGTATATGTAGTATATGTAGTATGTAGTATGTAGTATATGTAGTATGTAGTATATGTAGTATATGTAGTATGTAGTATATGTAGTATATGTAGTATGTAGTATGTAGTATGTAGTATATGTAGTATGTAGTATGTAGTATATGTAGTATATGTAGTATATGTAGTATATGTAGTATATGTAGTATATGTAGTATGTAGTATGTAGTATGTAGTATATGTAGTATATGTAGTATATGTAGTATATGTAGTATATGTAGTATATGTAGTATGTAGTATGTAGTATGTAGTATATGTAGTATATGTAGTATGTAGTATGTAGTATATGTAGTATATGTAGTATATGTAGTATGTAGTATATGTAGTATATGTAGTATATGTAGTATGTAGTATGTAGTATATGTAGTATGTAGTATATGTAGTATGTAGTATATGTAGTATATGTAGTATGTAGTATGTAGTATGTAGTATATGTAGTATATGTAGTATATGTAGTATGTAGTATATGTAGTATATGTAGTATATGTAGTATGTAGTATATGTAGTATGTAGTATATGTAGTATATGTAGTATATGTAGTATATGTAGTATGTAGTATATGTAGTATATGTAGTATATGTAGTATATGTAGTATATGTAGTATGTAGTATATGTAGTATATGTAGTATATGTAGTATATGTAGTATGTAGTATATGTAGTATGTAGTATATGTAGTATATGTAGTATATGTAGTATGTAGTATATGTAGTATATGTAGTATATGTAGTATATGCAGTATATGTAGTATATGTAGTATATGTAGTATGTAGTATATGTAGTATATGTAGTATATGTAGTATGTAGTATATGTAGTATGTAGTATGTAGTATATGTAGTATATGTAGTATATGTAGTATATGTAGTATGTAGTATATGTAGTATATGTAGTATATGTAGTATATGCAGTATATGTAGTATATGTAGTATATGTAGTATATGTAGTATGTAGTATATGTAGTATGTAGTATATGTAGTATATGTAGTATATGTAGTATATGCAGTATATGTAGTATATGTAGTATATGTAGTATGTTGTATATGTAGTATATGTAGTATATGTAGTATATGCAGTATATGTAGTATATGTAGTATATGTAGTATATGTAGTATATGTAGTATATGTAGTATATGTAGTATATGTAGTATATGTAGTATATGTAGTATATGTAGTATATGTAGTATGTAGTATATGTAGTATATGTAGTATATGTAGTATGTAGTATATGTAGTATGTAGTATATGTAGTATATGTAGTATATGTAGTATATGTAGTATGTAGTATATGTAGTATATGTAGTATATGTAGTATATGCAGTATATGTAGTATATGTAGTATATGTAGTATATGTAGTATGTAGTATATGTAGTATATGTAGTATATGTAGTATATGTAGTATATGTAGTATATGTAGTATATGTAGTATATGTAGTATGTAGTATATGTAGTATATGTAGTATATGCAGTATATGTAGTATATGTAGTATATGTAGTATATGTAGTATGTAGTATATGTAGTATATGTAGTATATGTAGTATGTAGTATATGTAGTATATGTAGTATATGTAGTATGTAGTATATGTAGTATATGTAGTATGTAGTTTCCAACACAGCTTTTGTGTAAGACTCCAAAACAACTTAGTTAAGACAGAGATGATTTTCTACCATTTTTTTACCAAAGTTTTTGAGTGTTTCTTAGCTCCACCATGTCGTCATCCTGACAAACTGCTTGTTCTAAGCCTTGTTGGCAGTAATGGCCGCTGCAGGGCGAGTGGAGCGTTTGATTTGTTCATAATTGATGAACATAAAGAGAAAACATATTCCTGACAAAGGATCCAACAGTGAACAAAAGCTGCCATGTTCTTTTACCTCCATAAACTGATTTCAATAATTCAGCTTTTTTTCCACTTTATTTTCTTTCTTTTTTAAAAGTTTTTTGATACCTTATTTCCTTTTTTTTTATTTTATAGTCCATTACTAAATTATATCCCCGTTAAAATTGGGGGTCACGCTGTAGGTCAATCTGTGCAACATTTGTTCATTCATTTTACAAAATAAAACTAAAAATAAGACAATAAAAAAAAAACAACACATTTTTTTCATTATTTGTTTCCAAAACCAAAAAGAAAAAATGGATAATGTTTTTTTTCAGTTTTCCTTTTTGTGTTTAAATGAGTAATGGAAAAAAACCCCGATAATGACCGTTTCCTGTTTTGTCCAATTTTGACCTGAAGTAAATTGAGTGAATGGTAAATAAAAGTTAACAACCGCAGAAACATGTCCACTGGACTGAACATCATTATGGATGATACTGTTGCTATTATCTGCAGGTCTGAGGGTGACCCTCTTATTTTCCCCAATTATTCTACGGTCCTCTAGAACGTTCCGTTCACTTTGAATGATGTCAGCGGGCAGGTTTTTTTCGATACCCGCCCGCTGCGCCATTAACGCCTGCTGCGCCGTTAACGGCCCGATGCACCGTTAACGCCCGCTGTGCCGTTAATGCCCGCTGCGCCGTTAATGCCCGCTGCGCAGTTAACGCCCGCTGCACCGTTAACACCCGCTGTGCCGTTAACACCCGCTGCGCCGTTAACGGCCCGATGCACCGTTAACGCCCGCTGTGCCGTTAATGCCCGCTGTGCCGTTAACGCCCGCTGCGCCGTTAACGCCCGCTGCGCCGTTAACGCCCGCTGCGCCGTTAACGCCCGCTGCGCCGTTAACACCCCGCTGCGCCGTTAACGCCCGCTGCGCCGTTAACGCCCGCTGCGCCGTTAACTCCCGCTGCGCCGTTAACTCCCGCTGCGCCGTTAACGCCCGCTGCCCATGGCAACAGGTTTAGTCACTTCAGATTCACTGTACCATATCACTCCGCAGGTAGTTCGGTCACTTTTAAAGTAAATATTAGCTTGGTTGTAACTGCTAGCTTATCCAGTGTTAACCTATGCTAATGTTATCCTTACCGTAGTCAGGAAATCAGGGGAAACATCCGTCGTCATCTCGTACAGTATCTCCAGTATTTTACTCCTCAGTTAACTCCTCTATGATGGTTTTTATAAAACAAGGAGCAGTTTCAGTGAGCTTCGTTTTCACTATTTATTTACAGTAACGGGACAACACCTGCTCCGACCTGACTGTGTACATCCTTCTTTCTCTTTTCTCCGCCTAAAACTCTCTGCCCCCCCCTTCTGTCTGCCCCCCCTATTTCACAACACTAGTGTGTTAAAGTAGTGACAGTAAAAAACTGTAATAACCTGTAGAATAATTAATTATTTCTGATTGATTCATTACAGATCTAAGGGCTGGACACAAAACTGATCACTTTGTCGAAATTTGCCTTTGTAAACAATTTGTTCACAAGTTTATTTTTCCAGTCTGTCACTGAAATCACTACTATAATCTATAATCACTACTATAATCTATAATCACTACTATAATCTATAATCACTACTATAATCTATAATCACTACTATAATCTATAATCACTACTATAATCTATAATCACTACTATAATCTATAATCACTACTATAATCTATAATCACTACTATAATCTATAATCACTACTATAATCTATAATCACTACTATAATCTATAATCACTACTATAATCTATAATCACTACTATAATCTATAATCAATACTATAATCTATAATCACTACTATAATCTATAATCACTACTATAATCTATAATCACTACTATAATCTATAATCACTACTATAATCTATAATCACTACTATAATCTATAATCACTACTATAATCTATAATCAATACTATAATCTATAATCACTACTATAATCTATAATCACTACTATAATCTATAATCACTACTATAATCTATAATCACTACTATAATCTATAATTACTACTATAATCTATAATCAATACTATAATCTATAATCAATACTCTTCCCTCAGTTGAACAGATTTAATATCTCATTGATTCACCGAGTTCAGTTTTAATCCAGATCAATGAAAGTCATTGATCCAATATCATTTTTTCTTGGTTTCATTAATATTTTTAACCACAGTAATATGTCTTTACCTGGTTAGGGGTCAAAGGTCAGGGCTATATAACCCTAACCCTACTTTAGTTCAGTCGGATGTTACCCCAGAAGAGCTTTGGGGGCTTCCTATACCATTCAACACACACACTGGGATTGATTTATTGATCGTCTATTGAATGACTATCTTTTATTGATAACAGACATGACAGCTGTGAGGACCTGATGAACACAGGTTAGAGGTCAGAGGTCAGGGTTAGGACCTGATGAACACAGGTTAGAGGTCAGGGGTCAGGGTTAGGACATGATGAACACAGGTTAGAGGTCAGAGGTCAAGGTTAGGACATGATGAACACAGGTTAGAGGTCAGAGGTCAGGGTTAGGACCTGATGAACACAGGTTAGAGGTCAGGGGTCAGGGTTAGGACCTGATGAACACAGGTTAGAGGTCAGAGGTCAGGGTTAGGACCTGATGAACACAGGTTAGAGGTCAGAGGTCAGGGTTAGGACCTGATGAACACAGGTTAGAGGTCAGAGGTCAGGGTTAGGACCTGATGAACACAGGTTAGAGGTCAGGGGTCAGGGTTAGGACCTGATGAACACAGGTTAGAGGTCAGAGGTCAAGGTTAGGACATGATGAACACAGGTTAGAGGTCAGAGGTCAGGGTTAGGACATGATGAACACTGGGACATTGGAATTATTTATTTATTTATTTTTCCATTATTCATTTAAACACAAAAATGAAAAGTGAAGAAGCACATGGTTAATGGGTTTTGGGAATGAAGATCCAGATTTATTCTATTGTTGTTTTATTGTCTGTTTCCTTCCATTTTCAGTGCCATCTTCATTTTTCACTTCATACTTTATTTCCTCTTTTTTCACACTTGTCTACTCTGTTATATCTCGTTTAGCTCAATTTCAATGCTGTTGTTTTTTTGTTATTTTTGTTTCCACAGGTGGCAATTAAGATAATCGACAAGACGCAGCTGAACCCCAACAGCCTTCAGAAGGTAACACCCCCCCCCCCCCCCCCTCCCCTCCCCTCCCCCTCCCCCCTCCCCCTCCCCCTCCTCCATTCTACCCTCACGCTGTGGCAGAACTCATTTACTAATTGATGAAGCACAACAGATTGAGTATTAATTGTGTAAATGTGAAGCAGTGCATGCTGGGACAGAGCACGTGTTCTGTTAAGAGGTTTTTATTATTTTATTATGATGGAGATGGAAAATGAGTAGATGACTGTTGTAGTTTTTATTTGATCTGTAAATAAATAATAAAGTCTGCAGATACAGACGTGAGTTTGTAAAAGTTGTTAAAATTCAACCTGGGGCGTTAAAGGAGAAGAGCATGAGAATGGTCTTTAAATCCTTTTTTCTTTCATCCATCATCACACACACTTTTCTGCTTGAAGAAGTTTATTCCAGTTTTTATTTCAGTAGAAGTACTGATTGGTTCTGATTGTGTTTTCAGTGTTGGTGGATGATCTGAGACTATGACATGATCCTTCAGATCCTTCTGTTCCTGGACTCATGTTGAAGCTCATGCACAAACACTAGAGCTGCATAATATGATGTTTGTTTTTTTTATTTATTTATTTATTTATTTATTTTTATTTGTCTTTTTTTAAATAGATTTATTCAATTCTTTGTTTATTAATTTATTTTTATATCTTATTCATTTATTTTGATCTTTTTTTGATCTTTTTTGTAATTTATTTTTGTTTATTTATATTAATTCATTTATTGTCTTTTTTAATTAATTTATTCATTTCTTTATTTCTGAATTTCATTTTTAATTATATTAATTCTTTAATTGTATTGTTTATTCATTTACTTTACTTTTTATTTATTTAGTGTTTTATACATTTGTGTTTTCTTTAGTCATTCATTTCGTCTCGTCATCTGAACCCGCTTTATCCTCACTAGGGTCATAGGGGTCACTGGGGGACTAATCCAGCTACAATGGGTGAAGGCGGGGTCAAAGGTCACCCTGTATGAGTCTCCAGTTCATCACAGATTGAACATATATAAACAAACAATCACTGTCACATTCACACCTATGGGTGATTTAGATTAACCAGTTAACCAGTTAACCAGTTAACCAGTTAACCTATCAGTGTATGTGTTTGGATGGTGGGAGGAGCCAGAGTACCTGGAGAAAACCCACACAGACACGAGGAGAACATGTAAACTCCACACAGAAAGGTCTGGTGTGGGATTTGAACCGGTGTCCTTCTGTCTCTGAGGCACCAGTGCACCACCATGCCACACCAGTGCACCACCATGCCACACCAGTGCACCACCATGCCACACCAGTGCACCACCATGCCACACCAGTGCACCACCATGCCACACCAGTGCACCACCATGCCACACCAGTGCACCACCATGCCACACCAGTGCACCACCATGCCACACCAGTGCACCACCATGCCACACCAGTGCACCACCATGCCACACCAGTGCACCACCATGCCACACCAGTGCACCACCATGCCACACCAGTGCACCACCATGCCACACCAGTGCACCACCATGCCACACCAGTGCACCACCATGCCACACCAGTGCACCACCATGCCACACCAGTGCACCACCATGCCACACCAGTGCACCACCATGCCACACCAGCACGGTGGTTTATTTAATTTTAGTATTTTAAAAATGTTTATTAATTTATTTATTTTTGGATAATTTATTCATTTGTATTTATTTTTACCACTGCCGTTATATTTACTCTTGAGTATTTTTTCATGCCACAGTATACGTGGCAGGGTTTAAAAAGATCACAATGTCAGTTTTTTTTTATATCATGCAGTTAATTTAAAGACATTTCAATGTATTTACGAGCTGTGACGTTGATGAACTCTATTCTATATGATGGTTAAAGGTTAAATCATCCTGAACTTTGTACATAGATTCAACTGTGTGACTCTTCATCAAAAAATTCATATAAAATAATCCTAATCATCACCCTCTAATCTGAATATAGTGACTCACATGCTGCACACTGTGAGTCTGCCACCATGTTTACTTCCACATAATATTCCCTTTTTATCCCCTTGTTCTGAAAAATAGTTTTAATAAGCTATTTACATCACTGGAGAAAATTAATATGAAACCATTATCTCTGCGTACATAAATGCCTTATTTGGTCACATCCATAAATGCTAACGCTAACACATTAAACTAAGATCAGTGGTAGAGTTCAGACCTCAGTGAAGCAGCACCAGTCTGTGCTAACGCTAACGCTAACACATTAAATCTGCCAAGGTTTGGATCTGGATGTTCAGAACTTCTTTATAAACTAGTCTTCTGTGTTCACTAACCATTTATTTTATGGATCATTAACAATCCCTTAGAGGGTTTAAAAACATTCCCAGAAATCCTGGCTCCTGTTTTTCACATATGTCCATTTCAATATTCGACCACGTATGACGTCACTCTGACGTTATGTGACGTCGCACAACGACCAAATGTCACATGTTAGATCTAATGTTAAATATGAAGCACAAGATATTGTCTGATTTAACTAAATATGTCAATAACCTGCTTTAAGGTTAAAGGTCATACATTTACCAAATATACCATTGGTGCCACGTCATGTGACGTCTTTACGTGACGTCATGTGACGTCTTTACGTGACGACATATGACGTCTTCACGTGACGTCGTGTGACGTCTTTACGTGACGACATGTGACGTCTTTACGAGACATCACATGACGTCTTTACGTGACGTCATGGAGCCTATGGGTGTTATCTCATCTGAGGTCAGAAGGTCAGACGAAGTGAAGAAAAAAAACAGCTGATACTATCTGGTCTGGATTCTGAGATATCACCACTGATGTGTTTGAACTGTTGACCTTCACTGGCACCTTGACCTTTGACCTTTAGATTCTGAGATCCTCTATCATGGTTCACTATCATCATTATTAAAAACTATTGAATTATGTCAGATGTGTAAGAGGCGAAGCTCGGACATGTTTTGATGAAATTACGTCTTAAATTTACTTTTCATCAACAGCAGTTTAAGTTTAGTTTAATGTCACAATTGCATGATGGGACCATCAACAATGGAATAAATACGATTATTTTCTATTTTAGTTCTTTAAAAATAAGTCCCTGTTTAAAGGCTGTGGCTTCACTATTGAACTTGCAGTAGAAGTACACAGTGTCAGGACATGGTAGTACTCAACTGAAGTACAAGTACTTCTAACTCGATCATTAAGTGCAGTACTTGATTACTTATACTTGATTAACATTCCATTAGTTTTTTGTGTATGACTCCCCACCAGACTGACACTTTAGTTTTACTTGTTAAATCAAACAGATCAGGAAGTGGGTTTGTTTTTGTTTTTGCAGTTTGGCTTCACTGAGCTGAGAATGAGCGGCCCGTAACCGTGCTCTGCTTTTGTGAGCATGCTCATTAGCAACGGGGAGATGTAGGGGCCCTTGTTTTGACGGCGCTGCCGTACATTTTGGCTCAGGCACCGGCTCGACTCGGCTGTTGCGGCTCCGACAGGGCAGAGCTCAGCCGCGGCTGGTGATGATGATGATGATGATGATGATGATGATGATGATGATGATGATGATGATGATGATGATGGGTGTTGATATCTGGCCCCGTCTGCCAGCCAGGCCCCTGCCGCTCTGCTCTCCTCAGCGGTCGACAGTGGTTTTCCATCAGTTTTTCCAAAGCTCCATTGATCGTGGCTTTTGTATCCCAGAGGCCCGGACCCTTTGGCGTTGGCTGTGACTCTACGCTGACAGAAAAACACTGAGTCATGACAGCAGCGTTCACAGAAACACAAAGCGGGAGGCTTTTGTCTGCAGCCCTTGTTGTTTTTTTTTCGGTTACTGCTTTGTCACAGTCAAGGAAAATAAAAATCAGTTTTCGGTGTTTGTCAGGTTGTTTCTCCTGCTGTTCCACGTGGGAGTTGAATGTCTTTGAATGTTTATTTTAAGTAATTAGGGCACACTCCAGCAAAGCAAATACATTCAAGTCCCATTTTCATGATTGACACAGTAAATGTTCCCACTCCTGTCAGCTGTTTCTATATATAGGCTACCTGTACCCACTGAGTTTTTATTTTTATTTATTTATTTTTTTAATCACAACGTTTAATTATTATTTTTTTTGGTAGCTGAAATCAAAGACATCCAGTTTGTGTAGTTCACTGATCCAACCTGAATTTGACCTTGGTATTTATTTAGCCTTTATTTATCCACACAAGTTATTATTTACAATGTCGGCCTGTAGGTGAAAGGGAAGAGGGCTAACCCTAACCTGAACCCTGAAAGGGAACAGGGCTGCCAACTACAAACATATAAAAAATGTCACATAAAATGATAGTTACAGCGATTATCTGCAGTAAATATCAGTTTAATTTTTTAGATGATTGGGAGTACATACATATAGTTGACATCAATCACCCCATTTGGATGAACATTGACACATGTATATTTTGCCCAAATAGTCCATTGTCCAGTGCACAGTTAGACGCTCTGGAAAGTCTGCATTGCATTCTTTTTTTTAACCTGTTAGTAGTCTAAGCTTCACTTTTTCATACAGATTAATTTACATTTATAATCTAATACTGGACTATGTTTTTGAAAAATAATGCAACAAAGTATCGGCAATTGACTATTTCAGGGTTCCTCTTCTGAACCAGAGGTCCATGTGTGTAGATCAGTACCTGTGGACACACTATCTGAGGACATGAAGACCTGAGGACACACTATCTGAGGACATGAAGACCTGAGGACACACTATCTGAGGACATGAAGAACTGAGGACACACTATCTGAGGACGTGAAGACCTGAGGACACACTATCTGAGGACATGAAGACCTGAGGACACACTATCTGAGGACGTGAAGACCTGTGGACACACTATCTGAGGACGTGAAGACCTGTGGACACACTATCTGAGGACATGAAGACCTGAGGACACACTATCTGAGGACATGAAGACCTGAGGACACACTATCTGAGGACGTGAAGACCTGTGGACACACTATCTGAGGACGTGAAGACCTGTGGACACACTATCTGAGGACATGAAGACCTGTGGACACACTATCTGAGGACATGAAGACCTGAGGACACACTATCTGTTTGTCTTTAGGGACCCTCTACTTACTACCACTGAAGTGTGATGATGTTTAAACTTTATAAGAGTTCGTCTGAAAATAGATAAAACACATGTTCTAATCACTTCCATGTTAACACAGTTTGGATCAATGTTCATTTAAATGTTAAATATATGGATGAACTCCTGATCATCTGAAAATTAACTAAACAGATTTTTACTGCAGATTATCAATTTAATAACATGCAACACACAATAAACAGTTCTGGATGAACCAGTAATGTAAACCACAACAACATGTAGCACACATACTGGGGGACAGGGGCCGGAAGGCCAAGTAGGAGAAGCAACTGCCTTTTTACTCACTATATTCGCTATGCCCCCCCCCCCCCTCCCCCCAGTGGTAGTAAATCTAATGTTCTATCGTAGTAGCCTAGCCACACTAGCTCCTCCTAGCATCAGTAAATCTAATGTTCTATCGTAGTAGCCTAGCCACACTAGCTCCTCCTAGCATCAGTAAATCTAATGTTCTATCGTAGTAGCCTAGCCACACTAGCTCCTCCTAGCATCAGTAAATCTAATGTTCTATCGTAGTAGCCTAGCCACACTAGCTCCTCCTAGCGTCAGTAAATCTAATGTTCTATCGTAGTAGCCTAGCCACACTAGCTCCTCCTAGCATCAGTAAATCTAATGTTCTATCGTAGTAGCCTAGCCACACTAGCTCCTCCTAGCATCAGTAAATCTAATGTTCTATCGTAGTAGCCTAGCCACACTAGCTCCTCCTAGCATCAGTAAATCTAATGTTCTATCGTAGTAGCCTAGCCACACTAGCTTCTCCTAGCATCAGTAAATCTAATGTCATAGTCGTCTAGTTTCACTCAATGTAACTTTTGTCTAGATTTCCCTGAAACTGGTCGACCAATCACAGTGAAGTATAGAGTCGAGTGATGCACCGATTAGCATTTTTTGGCCCGATCACTGAGACCGATCACCAAAAACTTGATCTGCCGATCACAGAAGTAATTTTAAATATCCATACCTTTCATTAAGGTATGGACATTTACAGCCTTAAATGAAACAATGTGATAGTTACACCTCGGGATGCAACTACAAAATATTTTTATAATTGAGTATTCTGTCGATTTTTTTCCCCCATCTATTAATCGTGTAATCAGATGAATTCAATTCTTTTAAAAACTCTTTAACTTCTGATGCATCATTGGTGAGTGTTCTATATGTATGAGTTATTGTAAATTCATAATACTGAACAAACAATGGAACAAAAGAAAGCAGTGAGTGGGACTAAAAATAAACACTTTGGGATTTGTTTGTTTTTATGATAGTTTACACTTTTGTTGAGATTTTACTCCACAGCAACTACTAGATCAAACTAGACCAGTTAAAGGGTTAACGTAGGCCAGTTAAAGGGTTAAAGTAGACCAGTTAAAGGGTTAAAGTAGACCAGTTAAAGGGTTAAAGTAGACCAGTTAAAGGGTTAAAGTAGACCAGTTAAAGGGTTAACGTAGACCAGTTAAAGGGTTAAAGTAGACCAGTTAAAGGGTTAAAGTAGACCAGTTAAAGGGTTAAAGTAGACCAGTTAAAGGGTTAACGTAGACCAGTTAAAGGGTTAAAGTAGACCAGTTAAAGGGTTAAAGTAGACCAGTTAAAGGGTTAAAGTAGACCAGTTAAAGGGTTAACGTAGACCAGTTAAAGGGTTAACGTAGACCAGTTAAAGGGTTAACGTAGACCAGTTAAAGGGTTAACGTAGACCAGTTAAAGGGTTAAAGTAGACCAGTTAAAGGGTTAACGTAGACCAGTTAAAGGGTTAACGTAGATCAATCAATAATGGTTGAAGACTGAAGTGTTTTCAGTTGTTTGTGGATCTGTGCACAGACACAAACACCTGGATGTGTGAATCAGTCATAGTCTAATAAGTTCACTACCTTGGTACATTTACTAAAAATAATTACTACATGTGAGGCTACATGCTAACAGATGCTTGTAGTCACCAGTGAGGCTACATGCTAACAGATGCTAGTACTCACCAGTGAGGCTACATGCTAACAGATGCTAGTTCTCACCAGTGAGGCTACATGCTAACAGATGCTAGTATTCACCAGTGAGACTACAGGCTAACAGATGCTAGTAGTCACTAGTCAGACTACATGCTAACAGATGCTAGTACTCACCAGTGAGACTACAGGCTAACAGATGCTAGTACTCACCAGCTAGTAAAATACCTAAGCTTTGAGTCTGCTTTGACAAAGTGTTTGGTTCATGTGTTGTAGTAAATAAGGCAGTGCTAGGCTAATGCTAATGCTGTCTAGCTGTGGGCACACTGTTGTCTGCCTTACACAGCGTAAAATGATCCCAAACTTTTACTATTAACTATATTTTAACAAGTACAGAAACAGTCCAGACCAGATGCACCTGTTATGTAATAATTTACGTTACGTGATCAGCTTTTTGATCAGCACTTTTTTCTGATCATCGATTCGGCTATTTTTAGGCAATATCGGCCGTGAACGACAGCTGATCGATTGGTGCAACACTAATATTCAGAGGGCGGGCCTAACAAAGTGACACTGTGATGATTGGTAGAGAAACAAGTGTAAACAACCATAGAAGAAGAACAACAACAGGTGTAGATTTCCTTTTATCACAGATGAGTGAAGAATGTGAGAAAACGTCAACAATCTTTAAATTCTTTTTACAGAAGCGACAACAGTCGTTCAGCTCCATAATCCACCATTTTGTTTAGTCATTCCTAACTTTCTCCAGACTCCTCCGTCAACTTTCAGGCGCTCTAACTACGTCATCCTAAAGATTACACTGATTGGTTGTAGTACCGTCCTATTGCATACAGAGGATTTGAAAGACAACCTTTTAGCCCCGCCTCCTCTGACTATGAAGCACCACTAGACCCATACATGGAATGAACAGGGTTAGCACTGCTAGGCTAGGCTAGGCTAGCGCACTGTACTAATTTGAAATAAAATGATTGTAGTTGTGTATCAGTCTCAATTATGTTTTTCCGCAAGTTTTAGTCGAAGAACTTTAACAATATCCATCAGTATTGGATGCAAACATGAAGAAAGAAGACGTCAGTGGTGGGAAACTCAAAACATGTCATTTTTTTCAGATCAGAACAAGATACTCAAAGTATATGGAAAATTGGCACAGCTTTTCAAAGATGGTGGATGTTTAGTGATTGGTGTTTTTGGCTGAAAAGCACCTCAACAATCAAGAGTTAATTTGTAGTTTAGATTTTTGACTTTGAGTCTTTTATGAAAGAAGCAGATATTATCTGCTTTAGATATCTGAAGTCTTAAAGTCTTCCACAGCCCATGCAAATACTGACTCACATATGTGTTCAACAAATGAAATCAGTGGTACCTCGACTTATGAAATTAATTTGTTACAGAAGTGTTTTTGTACTGTGAATTTTTTGTCTTTAGTCTCATTTTACATGTAAAAGGCCTGACTGGTTCCAAAGCTCCAATACTACCCCCTAAACCCTTTAAAAAATTATACACATTTCCAATTTTGTATGAAATAATGTATTTTACATGTCATTTATTGGTGTCAGTGGGTAAATGTGTCTTCACTGACTAAGTATTAAACATTAAACCATTCAAATGAACCAGACATGTGGGTCATTTTCATCCCAGCCACGTGGGTCATTTTCGTCCCAGCCGCGTGGGTCGTTTTCATCCCAGACGCGTGGGTTGTTTTCATCCCAGACGCGTGGGTCGTTTTCATCCCAGACGCGTGGGTTGTTTTCATCCCAGACGCGTGGGTCGTTTTCATCCCAGACGCGTGGGGCGTTTTCGTCCCAGACATGTGGGTCATTTTCATCCCAGCCACGTGGGTCATTTTCGTCCCAGCCGCGTGGGTCGTTTTCATCCCAGACGCGTGGGTCGTTTTCATCCCAGACGCGTGGGTCGTTTTCGTCCCAGACGCGTGGGTCGTTTTCGTCCCAGACGCGTGGGTCGTTTTCGTCCCAGACGCGTGGGTCGTTTTCGTCCCAGACGCGTGGGTCGTTTTCGTCCCAGACGCGTGGGTCGTTTTCGTCCCAGACGCGTGGGTCGTTTTCGTCCCAGACGCGTGGGTCGTTTTCATCCCAGACGCGTGGGTTGTTTTCATCCCAGACGCGTGGGTCGTTTTCATCCCAGACGCGTGGGTCGTTTTCGTCCCAGACGCGTGGGTCGTTTTCGTCCCAGACGCGTGGGTCGTTTTCGTCCCAGACGCGTGGGTCGTTTTCGTCCCAGACGCGTGGGTCGTTTTCGTCCCAGACGCGTGGGTCGTTTTCGTCCCAGACGCGTGGGTCATTTTCACCTTCAGTGGTGTTTGTTGACCTTTGGTGGGTGTAGGTCCACGGACCATTGACTTTGGCTTTTCGTGATCTTCCTGGGGGGTGCAGGGTGTGTGCATCATCGGGGCGATGGCACAGACACTTCTTCTTTTCATTTGCACCAGGAGTCACTTTCTTTGGGGGGTGGGGGGGTATGTGCTCGAGCGGCAGCGGTGGCTCTGTCCTTTACATGTGTATGATTAGAACTCTGTGATGGATGAGGGTCATAGGTCACCAAAAGCATCATGGGTAGCTCCCTCACAGCCAATAGGCTATGATGGAGCAGTTTGTACATGAAATATTTATGTCCATTATGTAGTTACATACAGTGGGGGGTTACAGGGAGTACATGAAGCTTTTCAATCAAATATATGATATTGTTATTTTCCACACTATAAGGCCTACTGGACTATAGGGTGCATGAAGTGAAGCCAAAATTATGAAATAAAAAGTCAAAATCATATGAGGTAAGAAGAAAAATGTAAGGCAAAAGTTGTTCATTCCTTAGATTACTCATTAGCTGGGTCTGTTTTAAGTAGAGGTACCACTGTACTTAGTTTTTAAATGTTTTATTTTAGTGAATTTTGACTAAAAACCACTTCTCAAATGTAATGATATTGAAGTTCAATATTGTCTTTGGATTTTGGACTATTGTGATCCTTTCGTGGTGGATGTGTAGGATTTGTTGACAGTAACACCACTGTAGAAAATCCTGGACCAGAGCCTTTTTCAGGCCTTTGATCGGAGCGCTGTTGAGCATGTCCAGGTGACTGTGTTGTTCTGCTGTGAGTTTGAAGGATCAGCTCTCGTGTTCATTTCCCTCTCCTCTAAGCTGCCGCCACCGCTGCTGTTGTACCAGCCGACCTGCATCGAGGCGGCTCCGCTGTGCCCTGACCTCTTATGTAACCACTAGAATTGGCGAGCGGCTCATAGCGTGGGGATGTCGTCTCTGCAGCCCAAATGTTTATTTTCAGCCTCTGTCCTTAATGGTGGGAGGAGCCGAGTCGACGCTCACATCTGTCTCAGTTTCCTTCTCTGTCCCGGTCCGACCTGCAGAGGATTCTGTTGGCGTCCAGGTCAAAGGTCGAGGGGAGGGAGTGTGACGCTGCTGTGGCTTGATTAAATGTAAACACCAGCCTGTGCTGAGAAGTTCCTTTTTCATTAAGTAGTTTAGGAGCAGCAAAACAAACCGTCTCATTGTCTGAAAATGAGACGTGAGGATTTTTTTTTGTCTGCATTTGTTCTCATTGTTTAACACCACAGAGGGGGAGTCAACATTGTTTGAGATCAATGCATTTTTTAGTCTTGCAGCCAAATCCTTTATTATTTAGTTCATGTGTGTGACCATCAGCGGTCCTCCCTGAAAGCTGAGCAGACAGAGAGAGAGTGTGAGAGAGTGTTAGCGTTTGACAAAACTGAAGATGAGACGCCACTGTTGCATCTTCTGTTTTCATCGTTTCCATTTAAATGTAGCCTGAATCGGGACCGGACTGGGTTGGAGTTCTATCAGGCCCAGGTCAGTTTGGGTTTTCATGCTCAGTCATGGATCACACCCACAACTGTGTCCAAATGCTTTTATTTACATTTGTTTTATATATAAATCTGCAGTCTGTTCAATAAAACATCTTTTTTATTTGCCACAAAACTTAAGAAAAATGGACTAATTATCCAATTAGTAGATTCTTAAAATAATTGTTAGTTGCAGCCCTCGCGAAGTGCAAAGTGTGCGTAAAATGTGCAGCATGTGAGCTCTGCGTTAAAATCCCATTGGTTAATGTGTGTGATGAAATGGAGTAAAGCCATGATGTGAATCCATGATTTCACTCCTTCAGGCTGATTAGTGTGTCCACATGACAACACTGTGGTGTGGATACTGTTACCATAACCATAACCATAACCATAACCATAACAGCCATTGGAATTAGGTTAGTTGACTCAGCTCTGAAGACAAGAACCTGGTGGGAGGTTAACCCAGAGCCATCCTCGCCACAGGATTAAGTTTGAGATCAGGCCGAAGAGTTAAATTCTAGAAGTGGATTTAGAAAAGCAGCACGGGACTGAGGAAAGCTAAGCGTAGGTGTGAGAGCTGCCCCGTGTCATTTGGCCTTAAGGTGCCTCCTAGTATCACAAGACCAGGCGATTGCGTAAGTGAAACAGCTGTGCATCATTGTGTTGGTATGAGCGGATCAGCAGCAGGTTTACGTCCACGTCCTCATGGTTATATTATGTGATGAATCATCTTTCTCTCTCTCTCTGTCCCTCGTGTTTTTCCACTAATTCGGTTTACTGCACGACCCATCCACTAGCATTGTTTTCTCTGCCCGTCCAGGTGTCGAAGACCTTTTATATTCTCCACGTAGGACACAACATAGTGTGTTGAAACTTTACAAAGTCACAAACTACTTCCAGCCCAAACTAGGACTGCACCATATTGCGATAAACTAACATCATGCTTTTTTTTTGGTTACATTTAAAAAAATTTAACCAAGTGTTAAATAGTGTGATATGGGGAAAAACTCCTGGGGAGTAAATAACATCTGTGTCAAAGTGGTTATACAACGGTTTCATATAATGACATTAGGAGTGCTGCTCCACAGGGTGTTTGTTGAAAGATAAACATTTAAATTAATGATTTAAAATAATAATAAAAAAGATGAATATCTTCACATTAAGATATAAAATTGTATACCTAAAATATTGAACATTGCTTCAGAAGGATGATTGCATGTTGTCGTATATTGCACCGTATATAGCAACATGTCATGTACATGTATATAGTGACATCAGTTCTAGCCTAAACTATCCTTAACACTCAGCTCCTACTTTACTGTTTCTCTGCTAAAATCAAACATCCTCTTCATGTCATAGTCTGTACCACAGCCACAGAGACGACCTCTTCATGTCATAGTCTGTACCACAGCCACAGAGACGACCTCTTCATGTCATAGTCTGTACCACAGCCACAGAGACGACCTCTTCATGTCATAGTCTGTACCACAGCCACAGAGACGACCTCTTCATGTCATAGTCTGTACCACAGCCACAGAGACGACCTCTTCATGTCATAGTCTGTACCACAGCCACAGAGACGACCTCTTCATGTCATAGTCTGTACCACAGCCACAGAGACGACCTCTTCATGTCATAGTCTGTACCACAGCCACAGAGACGACCTCTTCATGTCATAGTCTGTACCACAGCCACAGAGACGACCTCTTCATGTCATAGTCTGTACCACAGCCACAGAGACGACCTCTTCACATCACTTCCTCTGCATTTTTACTATTTTCAGTCTAATGATAGTCAGCTCATTCTGCCGCTCCTCCTCCTCTCACTCCTCCTCTCCCTCCTCCTCCCCCCCCCCTCCCTCCGCCAGCTCCTCTCCCTCCCCTCCTCCTCCTCCTCCTCCTCCTCCTCCGCCACCTCCTCTCCCTCCTCCTCCTCCTCCTCCCCTCCCCTCCTCCGCCGCCACCTCCTCTCCTCCGCCGCCACCTCCTCTCCCTCCCCTCCTCCCCCTCCCCTCCTCCTCCTCCTCCTCCTCCTCCTCCGCCACCTCCTCTCCCTCCCCCTCCCCTCCCCCTCTGCCACCTCCTCTCCCTCCTCCTCCCCCTCCCCTCCTCCGCCGCCACCTCCTCTCCCTCCTCCTCCCCCTCCCCTCCTCCGCCGCCACCTCCTCTCCCTCCTCCTCCTCCTCCTCCCCTCCCCTCCTCCGCCGCCACCTCCTCTCCCTCCCCTCCTCCCCCTCCCCTCCTCCTCCTCCTCCTCCTCCTCCTCCGCCACCTCCTCTCCCTCCCCCTCCCCTCCCCCTCTGCCACCTCCTCTCCCTCCTCCTCCCCCTCCCCTCCTCCGCCACCTACTCTCCTTCCTCCCCCTCCCCTCCTCCTCCTCCGCCTCCTCTGCCACCTCCTCTCCCTACCTCCTCCCCCTCCCCTCCTCCTCCTCCTCCACCACCTCTCCCTCCCTCCTCCGCCCCCTCCTCCGCCCCCTCCTCCGCCCCCTCCTCCGCCCCCTCCTCCGCCCCCTCCTCCGCCCCCTCCTCCCCCTCCCCTCCTCCCCCTCCCCTCCTCCCCCTCCCCTCCTCCCCCTCCCCTCCTCCCCTCCTCCTCCTCCTCCTCCGCCTCCTCCGCCACCTCCTCTCCCTACCTCCTCCCCCTCCCCTCCTCCTCCTCCTCCGCCCCCTCCCCTCCTCCCCCTCCCCTCCTCCCCTCCTCCCCTCCTCCCCTCCTCCCCTCCTCCCCTCCTCCCCTCCTCCCCTCCTCCTCCTCCCCCTCCCCTCCTCCTCCTCCTCCTCCCCTCCCTCCCCTCCTCACCCTCCCCTCCTCCCCTCCTCCTCCCCTCCTCCTCCCCTCCTCCTCCTCCCCCTCCCCTCCTCCTCCTCCTCCTCCTCCTCCTCCCCTCCTCCCCTCCTCCTCATCAGTGGCCAGACTCATCCTGGTTGTTAACATGGCTTCCAAAGCTCTTGACTCCATCCTGAAGGGCTGCAGCTCAGAATTAACCCTTTATTCACTTGTAAATTGTGGATAAAATGAGAATTATTACCATAAAATGTTAGCTATTTATGTCTACAAAAACTGTATGAGAGAAGATGTACCTTCCAGGAGCAATAAAAAAAAATCAAAAATTTTAATAAGAACATTAATCATGCTCTTTCTGATTGATGGATATGAAAAATGTCTGATCTATAAACCCAGACTAACCTTTCTGTTGTGATTTACTCAAAGGGACAGAGTCTCTTCAACTGTTGCCTTTTAATCATTTTTATTATAATGCAACACAGTTCATATGCGAGCTCTATATGTTGACATGAATGTGTCATCAGTGTCTTTACTCTGGTGCACCCGCAGTAACTCCGCCCCTTTACTCTGGTGCACCCACAGTAACTCCGCCCCTTTACTCTGGTGCACCCACAGTAACTCCGCCCCTTTACTCTGGTGCACCCACAGTAACTCCGCCCCTTTACTCTGGTGCACCCACAGTAACTCCGCCCCTTTACTCTGGTGCACCCACAGTAACTCCGCCCCTTTACTCTGGTGCACCCACAGTAACTCCGCCCCTTTACTCTGGTGCACCCACATTGACTTACCCCCGACAGTGTCCTGTGAGCCCAATTCTGGTCAGGTTTTGGTCAAAGCCAAAGTTGTCCCGGCAAGTTTCCTTCTCAAAACAGTATGTATTGGAATGAGTAATTTATTTACGAAAAAAAACCGTCATGGAACAAAAACTCACACCTCCTTATTGTTTGGAGCTACTTTCTCTCAATAGCGGTCAATGCGCGAGCATCGTCATTGCTAACCGCTGTGCACCTTAGCAAACTACTTTCATCAGTTGTTGGGCAGTGTTAGCGGCTGCTACATGCAGGTGCACAGCTGTTAGCAGTGACAACGCTAGTGCATTGATCGCTATTGAGAGAAAGTAGCTCCAATGCTATATTCTACTTTATAATAACACTGTGTGTATATATTGTAGTTTATAATAACACTGTGTGTATATATTGTAGTTTATAATAACACTGTGTGTATATATTGTAGTTTATAATAACACTGTGTATATATTGTAGTTTATAATAACACTGTGTATATATTGTAGTTTATAATAACACTGTGTGTATATATTGTAGTTTATAATAACACTGTGTATATATTGTAGTTTATAATAACACTGTGTGTATATTGTAGTTTATAATAACACTGTGTATATATTGTAGTTTATAATAACACTGTGTATATATTCTACTTTATAATAACACTGTGTGTATATTGTAGTTTATAATAACACTGTGTGTATATATTGTAGTTTATAATAACACTGTGTATATATTGTAGTTTATAATAACACTGTGTATATATTGTAGTTTATAATAACACTGTGTGTATATATTGTAGTTTATAATAACTGTGTGTATATATTGTAGTTTATAATAACACTGTGTGTATATATTGTAGTTTATAATAACACTGTGTGTATATATTGTAGTTTATAATAACACTGTGTGTATATTGTAGTTTATAATAACACTGTGTGTATATATTGTAGTTTATAATAACTGTGTGTATATATTGTAGTTTATAATAACACTGTGTGTATATATTGTAGTTTATAATAACACTGTGTGTATATTGTAGTTTATAATAACACTGTGTGTATATATTGTAGTTTATAATAACACTGTGTGTATATATTGTAGTTTATAATAACACTGTGTGTATATTGTAGTTTATAATAACACTGTGTGTATATATTGTAGTTTATAATAACACTGTGTGTATATATTGTAGTTTATAATAACACTGTGTATATATTGTAGTTTATAATAACACTGTGTGTATATATTGTAGTTTATAATAACTGTGTGTATATATTGTAGTTTATAATAACACTGTGTGTATATATTGTAGTTTATAATAACACTGTGTGTATATTGTAGTTTATAATAACACTGTGTGTATATATTGTAGTTTATAATAACTGTGTGTATATATTGTAGTTTATAATAACACTGTGTGTATATATTGTAGTTTATAATAACACTGTGTGTATATTGTAGTTTATAATAACACTGTGTGTATATATTGTAGTTTATAATAACACTGTGTGTATATATTGTAGTTTATAATAACTGTGTGTATATATTGTAGTTTATAATAACACTGTGTGTATATATTGTAGTTTATAATAACACTGTGTGTATATATTGTAGTTTATAATAACACTGTGTGTATATTGTAGTTTATAATAACACTGTGTGTATATATTGTAGTTTATAATAACTGTGTGTATATATTGTAGTTTATAATAACACTGTGTGTATATATTGTAGTTTATAATAACACTGTGTGTATATTGTAGTTTATAATAACACTGTGTGTATATATTGTAGTTTATAATAACACTGTGTGTATATATTGTAGTTTATAATAACACTGTGTGTATATTGTAGTTTATAATAACACTGTGTGTATATATTGTAGTTTATAATAACACTGTGTATATATTGTAGTTTATAATAACACTGTGTGTATATATTGTAGTTTATAATAACACTGTGT
Source organism: Siphamia tubifer (assembly GCA_020466265.1). Taxonomy (NCBI): domain Eukaryota; kingdom Metazoa; phylum Chordata; class Actinopteri; order Kurtiformes; family Apogonidae; genus Siphamia; species Siphamia tubifer. The sequence continues at coordinate 50,547,767 of CM035804.1, forward strand.
ATATATTGTAGTTTATAATAACTGTGTGTATATATTGTAGTTTATAATAACACTGTGTGTATATATTGTAGTTTATAATAACACTGTGTATATATTGTAGTTTATAATAACACTGTGTGTATATATTGTAGTTTATAATAACTGTGTGTATATATTGTAGTTTATAATAACACTGTGTGTATATATTGTAGTTTATAATAACACTGTGTGTATATATTGTAGTTTATAATAACACTGTGTATATATTGTAGTTTATAACACTATCTTCCACTTCCTTGTGTAATGGTTGAATTAATTTCTTAAATAATACATGACTGTTAGCTCCTCCCATGGCTCCTCCTGCCCTGTCAGAATGCTAACCCAAAGTTTCCTTCTGATCGATACGGTTGTTACAACTAGTCTGTGTTGTTTATATTTGAGCTCAGTTTTTCTGCACTAATACTTGATCCAAATGTAAGTCTCGTTTGTCTGTTAAAAACAGGTACTTTTTTGTTTCCACTTCAGCTCCTTGTCAGCATGAAGTGTTTTTTCTTCAGTCACTTTCTAAAACAGCAGTGGGGGTGTTCGAAGGTGGTCAAACGTGGGCAGCTTCAGTGAACTTCCCTTCCTAGTTTTCAGTCCAGGCTCAGGATTCACATTTTAGACCATCTCCCAAGTTTGGTCTGATAAAATTAGTTGTGCAGACTTTGTGTAATTTGTCTGCGTACAATGTGGACACCAAAAAACCCACAATTTGGCCCTCCTGACTTTAATCCACAACAGGCTCAGTGGTCCAGTTTACATGACGGCTTTTATTTCCTCTGCCAAAGACCTATTACATTCAAGTCTGTCTGTCTGTCAGCAGGGTTTCGCAAAAAGTTCTGAACGGATTTTGATGAAACTTTCAGGAATGATAGATAATGGGTCAACAAGAACCCAATAGATTTTGAGCAATGAAGGTCAAAGGTCAGGGTCATTGGTAATACCGCAAGTGTTTTTTTTTTTCATTGACATGGTCTAACCTTCAGACATCAGATGGGTCAACACCTATAACTATAACCTTTGACCCCTAACCTTCAGACATCAGATGGGTCAACACCTATAACTATAACCTTTGACCCCTAACCTTCAGACGTCAGATGGGTCAACACCTATGGTTTGGCGGTGGTCTGCGGTCTCTCATTGACTTGTTCCTGTTTAATTAATTCCTCTTTTCAGATGAACCATATACATAGAGCTGCATTGTTCAGGGTTCCTGCAGATCCTTGAAAAGTCTTAAAAGGCAATGAATTAATAGGTCTAAAAATAAGGCCTTAATTGTCAATATAGATATCTAATGCTTATAACCTGGTGCAGCTTGTGTGTGTATGTGTATATATGTATATATATATATATATATATATATATATATATATATATATATATATATATATATATATATATATAAAATACACTATGGTGCACCTGTAGCCAAATCAGGGGGCGGGACTTATGCAATGCTCAGGTATCTTTATTGTTGTTTGTCGTAATTGTGTGAAACTTTTCACTGTCAGTACTGGAAAGACACCCTCCAAAAGTTGTGCAGGTGTGAGGAGTTCCACACACTACAGACACACATTTGTTGAATTATAGATAGAAATCTAATTGGGAATAAAAGCCCATGATATAAACATATCCAGTATCATATTGTCTGTTTCTGTGTGGGACAGTGGTCTGGAGGAAGCCAAGCCACCTGCTCCACAGTCTGCTCAGTGTTCCACAGCGTCAGACAGGACGGATACTGAGCGACGTGCACGTCACATATTCCCAGTGTTGTGTCAGTGCGTGTAGTGAAGGAGTGCAGCGAGCAGATCCAAGCTGTCTGTCTGTCTGTCTGTCTGTCTGTCTGTCTGTCACACACACACACACGGTTTTGTGTGTCTTTTGTTCTGTTTATTATTTTAAAATTATTTAAAATTGTTGTTTCTGAAGTGTTCATTTATATTATAATACCTGAAAATGTGGCTGGTTTGCACAAAAGCACTATTAAAAAAGGTTATCATTGTTTCATAATAATCATTGTTGAAGTGGTTTTTTATCATTTTCAGTATCGCCAGGATGAGGGGGGACATGGAAAAATGTCACCCCTCCAAGGGGGACCTGGGCCAAAAAAGTTTGAGAACCCCTGTTTTAGAGTGTTTATCAGGAGCCTGTAGCAGTGTAAAAAAATAAATAATTTAAGAGGGCTGGGCGTCCATGATATTGGACTGTTGTTTATCCATCCTGTCATATCTGTGTTTACGCCTTGAGGAAACGTCTTCACATTTGGCTCAGATCAGTTGTACAAGGTCACTGTGACCTCATGAAATGTGTTTTTGACCACATGCTCTGAGTATGAGGACATTTCACACAGAATAAATACAATGATAAATCAGTGGTAATGAATTGTAGTTATGTAAAGTTAAAATTGTACAATGAAAGTGTGTGACTATAACTGTATGAACAGAAACCATCCGCTGACACACCAGGTGATAATGTACCCAACATTCACTGTCAGGTTTGTGTGACATCGATACGTAAAAGACGACTTTGTGAGGTAGAAAAACCCACTTCATATCCTCCAGGTCATCATTGTTTTAAATGCTACACATCTGTTCAACTGTCGGGGAAATGATTGACTGTGTTTATAGATTGTCATGATATTGACAACTTTCATTTGACTAAACACAAACAACATAAAACCCTGATTAATGGAACCAATGACATTATTGTCAGTGTGTATGTGTATTTATTTTTAATGATTTCAGTTCCAGAAGGATGACAGTGAACCGTATGTTCAGTGTCGACCACTAATCTGTTTGAGCGTTAGCGTCGTCATCACAGCTGTTATTTACTGCTGAGGACATTTTTCATATCGTAATCTATATCGCAGGATAAAAAAAAAATCATGTCAGTTTTTTTTCTTCTACTTGTCCCTCATGTCATTTCCCGTGGTTACTCCATTCTAATAAAAGATGAATGTCTTTTGATATTTTTATGGAGGGGGTAGAGGTGTAAATAACAGTGGATCAAGAATTCATTCAGATCCTATTTTCAGTGACGGGAGGGGGTTCGTGTGTGTGTGTGTGTGTGTGTGTGTGTGTGTGTGTGTGTGTGTGTGTGTGTGTGTGTGTGTGTGTGTGTGTATGTGTGTGTGTGTGTGTGTGTGTGTCAATCAGTTCAAAGAAGGTTTTTAAAAGTGCAAGCAATTCAACATACTGAATAAAAACAATCAACCAAAAAATAATTCAAATGAAAACATTTACAGATGGTGTAAAATATTTACCTTCACAAACACTTTTGCTTTTTCCTTTATGACTTCAGTCTTTTCGTTTGTGCTCTCTAACTTTTTGATTGTGATTTTGACACTAATGTGGCTGGTGGGGGCGGGACTTCCTTTGATGGATTATTATTGGTTTATTTATATTTGACGGACAGCTGATCATACCCAATCAGAAGCAAAGAAGCTGCTGTGGTCAGAGACGCTTCTCCTCAGATTTCAATTCTGATTGATTCATTAGAAAATCATTGATCCAATATCAGTTTTTCTTGGTATCATTAACATCTTTAACCACAGTAACATGTCATTACCCAGTTAGGTTTACGGGTCAAAGGTCAGGGCTATATAACCCTAACCCTACTTTAGTTCAGTCAGATGTTACCCCAGAAGAACTTTGGGGGCTTCCTATACCATTCAACACACACACTGGGATTGATTTATTGATCATCTATTGAATGACTGTCTTTTATTGATAACAGACATGACAGCTGTGAGGACCTGATGAACACAGGTTAGAGGTCAGGGTTAGGACATGATGTATATATAATATATATACACACTTGACTAAACCTCTTTGTTTCTCTCATTTTCAGCTCTTCAGGGAAGTTAGAATAATGAAGATTTTAAATCATCCTAATATAGGTAAGTGGATTTTAACTCAACCCTAGTCACATGTTTGTGTGTGAATGAACATTAGTTGTACTGATCACAATTTCTCTACTTTTGTACAGATTTGTCTATTTTTCATGTTATTTGCTCTTGTACTTAAATTACTATAAAAAAAAAATAAATAAAAAAATGTTCCTCTCGCCCCACCTGGGTGGTGTCTCCTTCAGACTCAGGTCCTCTACCAGAGGCCTGGGAACCTGAGGGTTCTGCGCAGGATCTTAGCTGTTCCTATATATATATA
>CM035804.1:50555447-50588666 GCA_020466265.1 Siphamia tubifer
CTTAATAAAGTATAATCAAGCTTTGCGTACAGCCAAAATTAGATATTACTCATCCATAATAGAAGAAAACAAGAATAATCCTAGATTCCTGTTCAGTACTGTAGCCAGACTGACAAACAGACACACCTGAAGTCTTTATGATTGGTCGTAAAAATGCGAGAGACTCCCTAACTGACCAGATAGTTACTCTGGACAACTTAAGTGGAACACCCAGTGACACAGTTAAAAATTTAGGAGTTTTATTTGATCCAAATCTGTCATTCAAAGGGTCAGGGGTCAGAGGTCAGGGCACATTAACCAAACTTGCAGAACAGCCTTCTTTCACCTGCGCAACATTAGCCAAAAATTAGGATATTCTGTCTAAAAACGACTGCAGAAAAATTAATTCATGCATTTGTTACATCACCATTAGATTATTGTAACTCCTTACTTGTAGCGTGTCCTAAATATTCCCTAAAAAGCTTCAACTGGTTCAAAATGCAGCAGCAAGATTATTAACAGGATCAAATAGAAGAGAACACATCACCCCTGTGCTCCAAACCCTGACCCCTGACCCCTAACCCTATCACCCCTGTGCTCCAAACCCTGACCCCTGACCCCTAACCCTATCACCCTGTGCTCCAAACCCTGACCCCTGACCCCTAACCCTATCACCCCTGTGCTCCAAACCCTGACCCCTGACCCTAACCCTATCACCCCTGTGCTCCAAACCCTGAACCCCTGACCCCTAACCCTATCACCCCTGTGCTCCAAACCCTGACCCCTGACCCCTAACCCTATCACCCCTGTGCTCCAAACCCTGACCCCTGACCCCTAACCCTATCACCCCTGTGCTCCAAACCCTGACCCCTAACCCTATCACCCCTGTGCTCCAAACCCTGACCCCTAACCCTATCACCCCTGTGCTCCAAACCCTGACCCCTAACCCTATCACCCCTGTGCTCCAATTCCAATTCAATTGAATAATAAAATGTAAGTTAATAAAAAAAAAATTTAAAAAAGAAATAATAATTAAATAAAATTAAACATCTTGAAACCTTTGAAAAATACATGTTTTTGCTTTAGGGGCACTTGTAGAAAACAAAGTTAATGTATTTATCGGAGTTAACCTTTGCATAAATTTGCATACTTCACACAGTTTTTATTTAACCCTTGTGGGGACCTGATTTTAGTCCCCATGGCATGACTGTGGAAACATATGAATGTCCCCATAAAGATAGGAATAGAAGTATATACACACACACACACACACACACACACACACACACACACACACACATATACTTGTTTCCATGTCTCATGAGGACCAAGTTAATAATCATGGCTTGTAGGTAAAATAGTCATTGGGCAGGGAGTGTAAAAACATCTTTATTTCTTATTTTCCATTTTAATACAAAAAAAACAAACACAATAGTGTGTGTAACACTGTGTAAACATACCAATGTCCCCATAAAGATAGGAATACACACACTCACAGTATTTCATTAGTTTCAAATCCTCAGGTGCTTCACAATCGACCTCCATCCAAGGTGACTGCTCAGTGACCAAACCACTGACAGAACCAACACTTTTATCTTTTCTAATCACTTGGTGTTCAAACCCAGACACAAAGTCAGAACACAGAACAGAACACACTGCCCGTGTGTCGACAGTTCTGTACAAACTCTGATTAGCGTCTCTGGTACTGATAATGACTGTTGGTATGAGCTACTAATCAAACCTTTCATATAAGAAGTCATTTACAATAAAATATATGCCACATTTTCCAGATTATATAAGTTAATTTTAACTTCTGAGACTTTAGCAGTTAATAAAAAAACAATTAAAAAAAAAATCTAAAATCAAAAGCCTTTATTGTCATTATATACAGTGCATATAACGAAATTGGAAAATGCTACTCCACAAGGTGCTCAGTGTAGATAAAATTAATATTCAAGATAAAATATTGGGATAAAATAAATATTAAGACAACAAAAGATCAATACGTTATAAAAACCAAATCAGTGTATAGCAAAAAAATGAACAAAAAACAGCCAAAGTCATTAATGAAATTAACAAAAAAATATAACTAACAAAATCATTTGTAACATGAAGTAAGACACAAGAAAAAAATATCAAATAAAAATTGTGGAAAAATAAAGTGAGCAACAAAATGAACAAAAAACAATAAATATTGACAGAATTATAAATAACATTGAAAAATTACTAAAAAATTACAATAATTTGGTCTCAATAGTTTTAATTTTGCCTTTTACTAAATTAGTTTCCTTTTGACACCTATTACATGAACAAAGCACAGTATAAATAAAGCTAAAAAAAGGAAAATGGTTAAATTTCTCTGAATATTTAAACTAGAAACCTACATTATAGTTCTCTTATTTATTGTTTTTGTATTTTTTTTGCAAAATTTTCCATTTTATTTATAATTTTGTAAATGTATTAATTTTTCTTAATAATTTTTGGTTTATTTTAGTACTTTTTAAATTGAATTATTGTTTCTTTAATTTTGTGTTCAGGGTCATGTGAAAAAGAGGAATATCCAAAACATGCAGGACATCGGCCCTGGAGGACTGGGACAGAAACTGTGAACTGAGAATGTGCCTGGTATGATAATGTATTAACAGGGATTCAGATAACTATAGCTCATGCTCAGCAGCGCCCTCTTGTGGTTGTCAGTGTAAAAATAACATGTAAAATTATATAATAACTAGTTCAGAGTCTGTAGAAAATGTGAGATAATTTTCTACTAATGTGTTGTGGAAGTGGATGAAATGAGTGTAAAGGAAGCAGAAACAAAAAATATAATTAGTTGGTGCTGTTTTGGAAGTGTGTGTGCTAATGCTAATGCTAATGCTAATGCTAATGCTAATGCTAATGCTAATGGTGTCAGTTGTTACTGCTGGTGGAATTAGTCAAACCCAGTTTCAGGTGGAGCAGACAGTCTACCACTGTAGTGGTTTGTATCATGCTAACACAGGCTACACTCAGCAACATATTAATATTATTATTGTAATTATTATTATTACGTCAGTGAAGTGATGCTGCCAGTCGTTCATCGCACACTCTAATGTCACTGTCTACTTTCAGACTGGAATGAATGAAAAGCAGGAAACTGAGATGAGCCAGATAGTAATGTAGCCTGCAGTCATTAAAGGTAACGTTCCACTGAAAAACACTTTTCCACTTTTGTCCTTTTGGAATCTGATGGGTCACCCACAGTTACCATGGTGATGGGTCACCCACAGTTACCATGGTGATGGGTCACCCACAGTTACCATGGTGATGGGTCACCCACAGTTACCATGGTGATGGGTCATCCACAGTTACCATGGTGATGGGTCACCCACAGTTACCAAGTCTCCCAGTAGGACTGACAGAATGTTAGAAACCTACTGGTGTATGAGTGTGTGTGAATGGGGTGAATGTGAGGCTAATGTAAAGTGTGTGAATGGGTGAATGTGAGGTTAATGTAAAGTGTGTGAATGGATTAATGTGAGGGTAATGTAAAATGTGTGAATGGGTGAATGTGAGGTTAATGTAAAGTATGTGAATGGATGAATGTGAGGTTAATGTAAAGTGTGTAAATGGGTGAATGTGAGGCTAATGTAAAGTGTGTGAATGGGTGAATGTGAGGTTAATGTAAAGTGTGTGAATGGGTGAATGTGAGGTTAATGTAAAGTGTGTGAATGGGTGAATGTGAGGTTAATGTAAAGTGTGTGAATGGGTGAATGTGAGGTTAATGTAAAGTGTGTGAATGGGTGAATGTGAGGTTAATGTAAAGTGTGTGAATGGGTGAATGTGAGGTTAATGTAAAGTGTGTGAATGGATGAATGTGAGGTTAATGTAAAGTGTGTGAATGGGTGAATGTGAGGCTAATGTAAAGTGTGTAAATGGGTGAATGTGAGGTTAATGTAAAGTGTGTGAATGGATGAATGTGAGGCTAATGTAAAGTGTGTGAATGGGTGAATGTGAGGTTAATATAAAGTGTGTGAATGGGTGAATGTGAGGTTAATGTAAAGTGTGTGAATGGATGAATGTGAGGTTAATATAAAGTGTGTGAATGGGTGAATGTGAGGTTAATATAAAGTGTGTGAATGGGTGAATGTGAGGCTAATGTAAAGTGTGTGAATGGGTGAATGTGAGGTTAATGTAAAGTGTGTGAATGGGTGAATGTGAGGTTAATATAAAGTGTGTGAATGGGTGAATGTGAGGCTAATGTAAAGTGTGTGAAAGGGTGAATGTGAGGCTAATGTAAAGTGTGTGAATGGGTGAATTATAGAACTATAGAAGTGCAGAACATTTATCTTTTTTTTTCCCTTTTTGTTTTTCTTTTCTTCTTTCTCTCCTCTCTCAGTTTCTCCTTCAGCTGTCAGTAAATGATGGCAGTGGAAAAAAGAACACATCATCCAAAGCAACAGACCGATACCTATATAAGAAAATATATATTGGTCTGATATCTCAGCCCGTCGATATTTGGGCGTATCATTAGAGCAGACTGACAGGCTGGTCATGTGATCCACTGTTAGATCTCAGAGCCTCTGGCTGCCGTGTGTGTGTGTGTGTGTGTGTGTGTGTGTGTGTGTGTGTGCATGTGTGTGTGCATGTGTGTGTGTGCACGTGTGTGCACGTGTGTGCACGTGTGTGCACGTGTGTGCACTTGCGTGCATGTGCGTGTTTGAGTTTGTGTGTGTGTGTGTGTGTGTGTGTGCACTTGCGTGCGTGTGTGTGTTTGAGTTTGTGTGTGTGTGTGTGTGTGCACTTGCGTGCATGTGCGTGTTTGAGTTTGTGTGTGTGTGTGTGTGTGTGTGCACTTGCGTGCGTGTGTGTGTTTTGCTGAGTGGACATGTTTTCCATCCAGCTCGTCCATCACTGCAGGGAATCCTTCGACCTCGCCTCTCGCACGCACAATTTAAACAAAGTGCGATCGATGAGGTGACGTGCGCAGGACGGCCGATTGGAAAACATGATGAAGCACTGCAGCACACGCAGGAAGAACTCCACCCACCCCCAACACACACACACACACACACACACACACACACTGACTGCAACACACAAAGTGATTGATGATGTTTAAACAAATGGAAATGAGGAAAGAGTCCAGGGCGAGGGTGAGGCCGAGCGCCTGAAAAACTGCACAGGACGCGTCTTTGACTCAACATTTCAGCAGTTATTGAACTATAAACATCAACAGCAACTGAGGATAAATAGGTTATTTTGACCAAATATAGGATTTGTACCAAATGTATAAATGTGTCCATCATTAAAGCAGTGGTTCAGTCACAGCAGTGTTTTAACTTTAGCCTCAAATACGTTATATGTGTCAAAATTATTTAAAGTTTATTAATAAAATCCCAGTAAAATGTCTCCTGAACACTTCTAACTATGAGTGTTTGTTAAATTCCTAGCGTAACTTCTTCAAATCATGTCTTTTTAGGAAGAACAACAACTGACTCTGACAGTAATTAAGTCTAAAACTAAGACAAATCGACTCCAAACACGACTTTCCTTGGCGCTGGCGTTAGGTATTTCCCCGTCATGTTTGGTACCGTTGGAAAGATGGGGATTCCCTCTAGACAACCCTTAAATAGAAATCTACACAATTATAGATTTGAACCAATGGGAGGCCTCAGAACAAAGCCTTCTGCACTAAACTAAAGCCCTTGTTGCTATGGCGATGTTGAAAAACAGCCTCTGATTGGTTGAATTAGTGTCATGAATGCATGAATGAATGAAAACCACATCAGCTGTGTTTCCATGGGTAACTTCTAATAATATTATCCACATCAGGGATAACATTAGTCGATTATAAGTGCAGCATCTAAACCACATTTATGTTAAAACATCAATCAGCCCAGAAGCAGAACTAATCCTTTAACGGTCTCAGTTGGTCTCCGGTGGATACTCATGGTTCATAATTATCTACTATAAATTTGCATCGATTTTGTAAACAGATATAATAATAATCATATTCAATTATGTGAAAGTAAACACACTCCATCTTAAAAAAGGGAACATGCAGCATATTTGGTTGGACCTCCTTAGGTTTGAATTAAAGGAAGTGTTTGGAGTGGGATTGTTTGTCTCACTGAACAGTTGATGCAACACCACATTAAACGGAATATTTCCCATCCCGTAGCCTTCATTTAAAACGGGACTCAAACTCATTTTCCACATTCAGCCGGATTTGATCTCCAATGTGCCAGAAATGAAAACCCAGTAACTCCACATTTGTCATTGTTTCAGCGAAAAAAACAAAACATTAAAATGAAAATACTTTTATAGATCAGTGGTAGAGTTCAGACCTCAGTGAAGCAGCACCAGTCTGTGCTAACGCTAACGCTAACACATTAAACTAGATCAGTGGTAGAGTTCAGACCTCAGTGAAGCAGCACCAGTCTGTGCTAACGCTAACGCTAACACATTAAACTAGATCAGTGGTAGAGTTCAGACCTCAGTGAAGCAGCACCAGTCTGTGCTAATGCTAACGCTAACACATTAAACTAGATCAGTGGTAAAGTTCAGACCTCAGTGAAGCAGCACCAGTCTGTGCTAACGCTAACGCTAACACATTAAACTAGATCAGTGGTAGAGTTCAGACCTCAGTGAAGCAGCACCAGTCTGTGCTAACGCTAACGCTAACACATTAAATCTGCCAAGGTTTGGATCTGGATGTTCTAACTTCTTTATAAACTAGTGTTCTGTGTTCACTAACCATTTATTTTATGGATCATTAACAATCCCTTAGAAGGTTTAAAAACATTCCCAGAAATCCTGGCTCCTGTTTTTCACATATGTCCATTTGAATATTCGACCACGTATGACGTCACTCTGACGTTATGTGACGTCGCACAACGACCAAATGTCACATGTTAGATCTAATGTTAAATATGAAGCACAAGATATTGTCTGATTTAACTAAATATGTCAATAACCTGCTTTAAGGTTAAAGGTCATACATTTACCAAATATACCATTGGTGCCACGTCATGTGACGTCTTTACGTGACGTCATGTGACGTCTTTATGTGACGTCATGTGACGTCTTTACGTGACGTCGTGTGACGTCTTTACGTGACATCACATGACGTCTTTACGTGACGTCGCGTGACATCGCGTGACGTCATGGAGCCTATGGGTGTTATCTCATCTGAGGTCAGAAGGTCAGACGAAGTGAAGGAAAAAAAACAGCTGATACTATCTGGTCTGGATTCTGAGATAAAACCACTGATGTGTTTGAACTGTTGACCTTCACTGGCACCTTGACCTTTGACCTTTATAGCTCAAATTTAATGAGTTCTACCTTGACACATTATCAATCACCTCTGAAAGTTTCATCAAAATCCATCTAACTTTTTGAGTTCTATCGCTGAAAACAAGGTAAAACATAACTTCCTTGACAGAGGTAAAAATCTCCTGGTGTTCATTCTGGTCAAACAGTAGATTTAAGGTGAATCCCATTTCACCCCTTCCCTCTTCCCCTCCGTTTTGTGTGTCCACATGGGTTAAACTAGATCTAGGGTTAAGGCCTAGGGGATGGGGGGGGGGGGGGGGGGCTTTATATCCTTCAAACACAGATTTTCCAGAAGCAGACTCCAAACAGAGGGGTACAAGAAATTTCCCAGAATACAATGTGAATCCTTTTAAAAATGGTGGCATCTACGAAAGAAGTACACTAATGTGTATTTTCACCGTAATTAAGTGAAGTCAAGATCATGAGACAAAAAGTAAAAATTATGATGTAAAAAGTCAAAAGTCCAAGTCACTAATAACTAAGGTTAACTGTGGTTTTTGGAGAAAATTAAAGTCTTAAGTACACCTAATAGTCTAGAAAATACGGTATTTTAACCCTTGTGCGGTCCTTCGGGTCAAAGAGAGCCGGTGGTTCACAAATGTACCTTTTTATACGTACTGTAGGATGCCATTGTTTACTACTGAAAACAGTAATATATCCTTGGGGGGTGGGGTGATGAGTCTATGGAACTGAACTTTGGAATCTGCGTTTTTAAGACCCGATTGTAGGACACAGCCAGTGTGTCTTTTACGAAGGACCGCACAAGGGTTAAGCAGAATATACTTCTTTGGAGTGTTCATGAACAAATCCATGTAAATGTCAAACTCACTGTCAATAAATACGCAGCATATAACAAATGTATTTAAAAAACTAATTATATATATATATATATATATATATATATATATATATATATATATATATATATATATATATATATATAAATAAAATCTGTAAAATCTGGGCCTATTATATTACATACATAAATATTACATGTATTACATATTATTATTTACAGAGATAAATAAGTTTAACCATTTTGTCATATGAATAGTACATAAAATAAAATACATTGACTTTAAATTATTTTAAATTGTTAAAATAAATTTAAGCTACTACAGCAGACATTTATGCCAAAGTCAATAAAACATCAGCTGTTCTAAATGTTATTTAAGAACTTAAAAAGAAATTTTAACTCATTCAGGTTTTTTTTGGATGAACAAAGGCTTGTGATGGTTAAATTGTTGATTTCAAGAACAGAATTTTTATTTAAATCTAGTGTAATGATCATTTCTTTTTTTTTTTTTAAACAACAGTTGTGTTGTTTGGTTCGAGTGAAAAGAGAAAAACTGAAAAGTCTAACCTGACTCACAGACGACGGAGCCCGGCTTCAGCTCCAGCATCATGGTGATGGTAGCGATGTCTGTGGTGTACAGGATCTGTGTACGATGTGGCAGCGTGACCGTCCACAGCTCCGGCGTGGGATGAAGTACGTGGACCCAGCCGCCTTTACTGCAGGTGACCTTTGACCCGTACCTCTGGCCTATCAGGTCTGTGGAATGGCGGATGGCCCCGTAGCGCGTCTGCGTCTGGGCGCCCTGCTGCACTTTGACTGACATCATAGAGTCGTGGCCCAGGTAGATGATGGCCACGTCCCCGTCCTGAATCAAGTCTGAGTATTCTACAAAACTCATGTTGAACTGTGTGTGAAACAGGAAGGCAGGAGATCCAATGGCCTCAACCTGTACGGGCAAGAGATTAAAGAAGTTAGACATGAATTCATCTGATTTCAAATGTGTTTAAAGTATTGAATAAATGTGTCAATGACATATATGTTCATATATTTGCATGTGTTTGGGTTATTTCAACATATTTTTTCTGTATTTTAAAAGTTTTTGAATATGTTCCACAATTTTCTTCGATTTTCATTCTCCGCATTTTTTGTGTTTCTTAATGTACTCTTATCTATAGATTTAGGCCAAATCTTCTTTAAAAATCAGTTTCTCATCTCTGAAACCTTAAATCCATTTGTTAAAATACAAAAGGAAAATAGAGTATCTATTTGGCCAGTCACTGGTGTGGTAATAACAGCTCCCAAATTCACCTGGTCAAAGTGCATATGTGGTGCTTCAACTAGTAGTAAATTGATGAAGTTTATGAGCCACATTTGTTAGGATTAAGGTTAGAAGTTAAGTTGCATGGTGACCCTGCACATAAGAAGACAGTATTTTGCTATGTGCAGAGTGACCCTGCACTCTAGAAAACATGAACACTTTATTCACAGGGTGACCCTGCACATAGCATTAGCCAAAGGAAGATGCCACTGGTTTTTCACATCTGATAATAATGTGACCTCATGAACCTTGACTTGATCGAACACAACCCTACTTTAAGCTTTTCACAAACTGCTTTTGTCTTAAACAATATCTGGATTGTGCTTTGGTATACACACTAAACATTTAATATTCATCTGTATAGTATTGTTTAGCAAAAAAAAAAATCAAAAACAGTCTATACCTACAATCGATCTCTTCTCTTTGCATAAAGAAAACATTAGTCCACTCTCTTACTCTCAGGGTAAAAATAAATAAATGTACTAATGTTACACAAAATAAAACAATATTGTAGTGAGTCAATCTAAACATATGGTACCATCAAAAAGTGTTCAGATATGGTTCACTACAAACTGTAGGTTTAAGTTTGTACAACTGAAAATGAAAAATGTGACAACATATACATCTTGATCATAATGATCCAGGGGCAGATCTACATCCACTGCTTGAGAAGCAAATTTGGTCGAAATCATCATTGATTTCTGTTCAGCTTCATGTTTTCACAATGCGTTGTGTTTCAATCACTTCCTCGATGTATTTCCATCACAATATATATGCTTGAATAATGCATTTAACAGTGTTATTTGTTGTATTTATTCGTTTATTGCTATTTGTAGATCACCCCCATCGTGATCTACCTTGTTGCTACGGTAACCTGTCGTTACCTGGCCAACGACTTTACTCAACGGTCATGCGCACTGACACTTATCGATTAAAATAAGTTTAATTGACAGGCTAAATAACTAAACGAAGACTGTTTGCTGGGAAGTTTTATTGAATAACATTCCATGAAGGAGATGTGAGTAAGATAAGTGAAACTAAAATTAGTAACTTTTAACTAATTTTGTGATAGTATCTGTATATAAAACAAAGAAAAAGAGGCGAAGGCACAACACTAGAATAAAGTGATTGGAAAAGTTAGTTAGAATTCACGAAACTAAGCTACCTGGTTAACCATTGTAACGGCTAGCTTATTGATATTTAAGCTAACGTTTGACATTTCCCCGTGTGGTTACGGATATTTTATCCTCAAAAACTGGCAAGGTCACAATGTGACGGGGTTTGTGCATGAAACACATGTTAAAAAGCAGTTTCAGTGAGTCAAACTGTGCTTGAACGATGCTAACACATATGCTAATGCTGGCTAGTTGACAACAGTTAGCAGTGGAACGAGCCATTGGACGACGGTTGAGTGAACTAACCTTAAAGAGAGGATGTTAGTGCCTTCTTGAACACGAAGAAACAGCAATTTAAAACGTTTTTTTCGGTTCTTAACGCCGCCGCCACCGTGTGTAAATGAGGACAGTCCTGACAGCTACCCATTCATTCAATGCCATACACGTGGTGTTGTTTTCAGCGGAAGTAGACCAGCCGGAATCGGAAGGATATCGTTTCGCTGATCTATAAAATTCATCCGCCGTTAACATCCGGTCAAATAGGCGGTGCAGATGTTGTACAGATCTGACATTTTGGCGCGTGTTGAAATCCAAGATGGCGATGAAAAGAGGAGATTTCTCAGGTATTTTTTGATATAAAAGTTGTAGAAACCTGAACTGGGGAAAAATGTTTTGTTATAAATCAGGTCAAGGAGTTTTCTTAAAAATATTCATTAATTTTGTCCCTGCAAACAATTTTCATAAAGATACAAAAAGGATATTGATGTGAATTGTTCATTCTTGTAATCAATCTGTAGAAAACTTGCATCATGTTTCCTGCTCTTATCATCTATCATTTACTTCCCCCCAAAATGTATTTTCATTTTGTATTGTTCAGTTCCTTGTCCTATAATTCTGCTAAATCAAACCAATGTTGTCATCAATTTAAATTTATTACTTGCAAAATACCATATCCATAAGTATAGATTATCTATTTAAAATCCATCATTTTAATTTTCTTAAGGAACTCAATCAATATCTGATTTCAATACAAGACTCTAAGAGCAAGAAACCTACTAAAACTACAAATTTTTGTTTACTTTTTAATATCATGTACTGTTCATGTTTATTTTGTACTGATCACATGTCAATAAAGAGTACTAAAAATAAAGAAATGAAATATGGAACAGTTGTTCCCATACACATTCATGGACAATACTATACTAACAACAAAAATAAACAGCATAAATAAAGGCATAGAATGTCTTTACTGACATTACACAACCATACAATGCAATTTAGTATATTTCCCTGCAGTAGTTAAAGCCAAATGCAGAATAAAAACTTAGATATATAAGAAACTGAAATACACATACATAACTATACAGAGTTATATCTCTGTAATGTTATATACAGAGGGGGAAAAAAGAACAAAATTGTAGCTTTCAACACATTTCCTCTTCATCTGAATGTGTTAAGAAAATGTACATCTCATTTAACCTTGACAAATACTTTGTTTAAACGTAGTTCTTTCTTTTTTGTATAATATTTAGAAATCCACTGCCATCCACTGCAGCATTTATTGGTAACTCCGGGTGACCCATCAGATTCCAAAAGGAAAAAAGTGGAAAAGAGGTTTTCAGTGGAATGACACCTTTAATCATGCACTGGAAACTAATGACACTTAACCACTTTACCATCATTTATCATCATAAACACAACATTTGCTCGCTTGTGTCTCCTGAAAACACAACACTCACCGCCGCTGCAAAAATGTCCCAGATTGTGTTGGCAGGTATGGTCATTATGGTCTTCATCCCATGGGCCAATGCGGCCCATAACCATTGCATTTAGCCCCCAGGCCGCATGTTTGAGACCACTGATTTAAAAGTTCTTACCTTATTATTTACATTATTTTACTGGACCAGCTCACTTTAGATCATACTGGGCTGCAGTGTTGGGAAAGTTCACCTTGACTAGGAACTAGTTCAAGTTAGTCAATATGAATTAGTTCAGTTCATCATTCATTCTTACAAATTATGAACTAGAAGTTCATGGATCCCAAAATGAACGTTTTTGTTCTTTTTTTGTGTTATTATTGTAAAGGTATTATTAACCGTTCCTGACGTTATCCTGTAGTCAGGAAATCAGGGGAAAATGCCACCCCCTCAAGGGCTGAAGTAAGTACCTAACCCCAGGGTTAACTTCCCTCTGCAGGTTCTTAGAACACAAGGAGTGTTTTGTGTTTCCAACATTAGTTCAGAATAATACTAAAATGACATCTATGATAATGTTGTGTTTTGATCCCATTTTATTCCTTATAGGACTCAATAATTACAATGTGATAAGAACGAAATGTGAACTACATAAGAGCGCAGTTCAATAAATGCCAGAATAACCGCGTTCACAACTTCCTGTTCATTTGTCAAAAGTGAACGAGTCGTTCACGTTCGTTAAAAATATGATATAGTTCGTGAACGATCGTTCAATGAACTCGTTCAGGTACAACACTGCTGGGCTGAATGTGTGGCCCCTGTTTGACAGACCTGGATGAAACATTTTATATCAGTATTTAGTTTTTGGATGTCTAAACTCTTGTTGGTCAGCTCAACTGTTTGGGAGTGGTAATTTTGAACCCTAATATCTAATCTCAATTTAAGTCTTTTGGCACCAAATTTCTTGGGCAGTCTCCCCATTTTTGTCAGAAACATATAATGCACAGAAACACCACTGGGTGGCGCTGTCAATGATATATTCAGCTCATGCTAGTACACCACCAAGGAAGAAGATCAGAACTGTGACAACACCTCTGCGATGGAGAGGCTAAGTCCCGCCCTTCTACTTCTGGTCCATGGGTGCTTAGCTCGCAAAAAATGTGAATGGGAGTGAATGGAGTGAGTCAAGATAAATTCTGATTCTGTTTGACAAGTGCTCTGAAACTCACATATATATGATCGTGAATGTTAATAATAAATATTAATGTGTCATAGACAGACCAGCTGTTTATGATGACGTTAGGTTTTATGTGGGCTTAGGACGTATGATGTGACGTCACATGTTCTCCAGGTGTGTAGTTTAAATTATTAACAGGTTTTACTCACAGATGAATCAGCTGTTCGTTAACAGAAGTAGATGAAACATCAATAATTATCATTTATTATGAGGAACAACACGTGTGTGATTCAGGTCACATGACAAACCAGATACCATTTGAACATTTTATTTACCATTGAATACCATTCATTCATTTTCTGATCTCAGGCCCCATGAGCCTCTGGAAGGGGCGGAGCCTTAAGCTCCCTGTGATCTTTTCGTTTGGACAAAAAATTGCAGGCAAGTTCAATTTTTTTTTCATTTTCTTAACTTTTACAGTCTATTTTATATAAATAATCCTCATCATGTTTCAGAAATACTTTGATATTCATGTAATAATTTTTGAAAACATGCTCAACTAAATGGTAGAGGTGATAGTAAAGGGTCATGAAAAGCTAATGCTAATCACTAATGATACAAACACAAAGAATTAATACATCTACTTTGAACCAAGTCACAAATGATGTTGGTAAGATTTATGTTTGAGTTTTAATACTTTAGTTACAGGTCAGTCAAAAAAAAATCTATGTTTTATGTTATAATAGTCCCTGTAAGGTGGAAAAACCAAAACATATTTTTTTTATTGTGCTTTTTGTAGTGTGACCAACAAAGGGTTAATATATTTAATGGTTAAAACTAGGCTTTGTTGCATAAAAAAAATGACAGAATAGTTTCACACACAGTTGTATTTTAGCTTCATCCAATGTTTCCCACAGACAAAGAGCGCACGCGTCCAATGGAATGAAACGATCTGGTCCAATGGGAGGAGCCTCTCGTGCAGGGGTATAAAAGCGGATCCCGGGGCTTCAGTTGGACCGGAGAATTACTGGGACACCGACAGAAGGGTTTGGGAGCTCCTCGGCCGAGAAAATAGGGATCTTTGTGTCGACCCCTGGTAGTAGTAGTAGTCAACCTCAAATCCGACGACAACAGGTAGGAACTTGGTTTGGGTTTTTTTATGGTCGCGTGCATGTTTTTAAGGCGCGAAAATGTTGAGTTTTAGTGCAGATAGAAGGTGAGTAGAGCTGGATGTGGATGTGTGTGCTGTGTTAGGATGGTCCACACACGGTAACGGAACATCCCGGAGCTCATGTTCACTAGTTGGAGGCTGTTCCTGCTGCACCTGCGGACACGCGCGCGCGTGCCACCGGGTTCTGGTTCTAGTTCACTCACCGTGTGTGTCTCCTCCTCATCCCATCCCTTCCCTTCCCTCCCGTCCTCCGCCCAGGGATCAGCCATGCCTTTTGGAAACACACACAACCAGCTGAAGATGAAATTCAGTTCGGAGGCGGAGTTTCCTGACCTGAGCCAACACAACAACCATATGGCCAAGGTTCTGACTCCTGCCATGTACGAGCGGCTGAGGAGCAAGCAGACCCCCAGCGGATTTACCCTGGATGACGTCATCCAGACCGGGGTGGATAACCCAGGTAAAGCCACCTCCATTCACAGCCAAGCAGCTTTTCCACAGAACCGCCATCTGTTCCGTGGGCTTTGGCTGGTGTTTAATGGCCGCTCCTTGATCTCTACTGCAAGCACGCGCACACACACGCACACGCACACACACACTGTGACCTTGCCAGAGGGAGAAATCCCATAACCACCTCCTTTTCCTGTGCACATATGTAAAAGATGAATCACTCCCTGTTTGTCTTGGCTTCACGTGCAGCAGTTATTGCATAGTTTTACTGTAAATGGTAAAGATTACTGTTGTTGCATAAGACTGAACTGGGCAGCAGCTGATAATCCACAGCTGCTTTACTACCGCCTCTGATATTACCACATTTTCTGGACTAAGTTGCACCAGCTAAAATAAAAGCAGAAAAGAAGGTATTGGTCAAATTGAATAACATATTTTCCCTAATCTTGGGTCATGTTGATATCCGACATTTCATGCTCAAATGTCTGTATTTTACTTATTTAAAAAAAAATAAATAAATAAATAAATTCAGTCCATAAATGGCAGAGGGGCTAAATTCTTATGACAATATGAATGAATATAAATATCAGAAGTGGTAAGAGTACTTGCAGTCTGTACTACTGTAGAAGTACAGTTACTGGTGTGGAAAAAAATGCTCTGGTACTGATTCAACTCCTGTACTACAGTAAAAAAGTACAACTTCTCAGTTGTAATAAAGTAAAATTTACTGGAAAAATTTTTTTAGCTATGGATGAAATTATACATTTATGCAGAAAAAAAAGAAACTTAAAATATCCAAAACTAAAGCCCTGCAAACAGAGTTACTGTGTAGATGTGTTTTATTGGGTCATGGTACTTGGTTCTGTGGGTATGGACATTTAAGAAAAATTAAACTCTTAAATGGGAGATTAAAAAACTATACTAATGAGAGAAAATAATGTAAACATGAGACGATGTGAAAATGATGATAAAGGTCAAAATTATGATAGTCTGTTTACATTTGTGATTAACAACTTATTTTAACTTTCTGTCACATTGTCTAGTTTGAAAAAGTAATGGATCTATTCTGAGGATTTAAAGAGCATGAAGTATAGATTTATAAAAAATAAAACCACTCCAGTGAAGTACAGATACCTAAAAACTATCCTTAAGTACAGTAAAGTACTTCTACTTGGTTCCAACTCTTTCAAGAAAGAATCTAACAATTTTTAAATCTATGAAATGTTAAATAGTTTTTCAGCTGTAGTTGTGGAAAAAAATACATTTATATAATATTCAGGACTGTAGTAAAAACATTAAAAATGACTGTATTTTCTAGAATATAAAGTTGCATCAGCCAAAACGATGCATAATAAAGAGGTCTCTTTTGGGGGGGGGGTATTTGATAAAAATCCAACACAAGAACAGAAATGTCATTTTGAAAGAACATTTAAAATAAAAATAAACAGGCTGAATAGGTGTATGCTAATGTAACCCATGAACTGTGAACATGCCTGGTATGTTAAGTTATTCACATAAGTGTCAACAGTGCCCCCTGGTGGTCAGTGTGGACATAACACACACACACACACACACACGCACACGCACACACACGCACACACACACGACTAAATTTGTCACGGCTAATATTTTTCACTAATGCACATAAAAGTACAAACACATTTGTTCAGTGACGTGTGTTAATTTAGAGGAAGGAATGTGACTCCTGAACTAAAGTAGTTTCCATGTTCCTTATGGAGCCTCAGAACAAACGGGTCACATCTGAACCAGTCAAAAGTTTCACATGATCAACGTATGGACAGGTGATTATTAGAACCTTTTGATTCTTTTAAAGGTCTCTTGAGGCTGGTTCAGGTTCTGCCGGACAGGTGACTCACTCCATGACTTTTTCTAAATGAAACCTTTTGACTTATTTTGGTTTAAGACTTCATGTTTCAGTCTGCAGAAGCACGGTCTGTCAATATTGAAAAGAAGTGAACGAGTCACAGACGGCAGATGTCTGCCAAGGTGTGATATGACATGATGAAGCCATGGGTGTTGACCCATCAGTCTGAAGGTTAGGGGTCAAAGGTCAGGGTTATAGGAGTTGACCCATCAGTCTGAAGGTTAGGGGTCAAAGGTCAGGGTTATAGGTCAACACCCATCAGTCTGAAGGTGACACCATGTGAATGAAGAAAAACAGTTTTAACTTTTGACCTTTAGTATGACCTTGACCTTTGACCTTCATTGCACACAATCTAATGGGTTATTCCTTGACCCATTATCTATCATTCCTGAACGTTGAATCAAAATCCATTCTGAACTTTTTGGGTAATCGTGCTGACAGACAAATGGGCCCAAACTTCCTTCCTCCTTCTTGGAGGGAAAAAAAAGTGTTAAAACCAAAAACTGAGACTGACCGTCCTGAACTCTGGGCCAGTGTCTCACCTCCTTATAGAACTTTGTGGGTCATCCCTGTGCCCATGTGACCCAAACCCTGCATATCACCATGGTTACCAGTCAAAATGACTCGTTGTCAGTGTAGCATTATGACTGTTGACAGTCGTGTCGTTGTGCAACTCTTCAGTGAAAGATTAAAGTGGACTTAATGGAAACAGGAAATGTGTTTAGATGTAAAGTTTAGAAGAATGTCACAAACACTGGTTAATGCAGCAGCAGGACGACATGTAAAAGTGCAGAATGTCAGCCTTTAAACCAGGGGGGGCCTTACGATGAACAGCATCATGACTATTAAATGACTCCATGTTTGTTTTCTGTCTGGAAATGAGAACTTGAATTTTTTTTCTTGTCATTGTTTTTACTTGACTATCCTGGAACAAAATAATGTGAAACGTAAAATATTTAAAGAAAATGAGGTGCAATATGAACCATTTTCTGCTTCTGTGACGAAGTTTAGTGTCTCTGTAGAAGTGATCCATAATAAAACACATGATAAATATAATTAAAATGACCTCTGGATGTTTTAACTCGTGTTTGGTTTTCAGCAAGATAAGGGTTATGCATTTTGAAACTTTCAGAGATGATTGATAATGCGTTAAGAACTCATTAAATGTTGATCTGTAAAGGTCAAAGGTCAAGGTGCCACTGAAGGTCAACAGTTCAAACACATCAGTGGTGATATCTCAGAATCCAGACCAGATAATATCAGGTGTTACGTCTGACCTTCTGACCTCAGATGAGATAACACCCATAGGCTCCATGACGTCACGTAAAGACGTCACATGACGTCATGTGACGTTGCACCAATGGTATATTTGGTAAATGTATGACCTTTAACCTTAAAGCAGGTTATTGACATATTTAGTTAAATCAGACAATATCTTGTGATTCATATTTAACATTAGATCTAACATGTGACATTTGGTCATTGTTTAATGTGTTAGCATTAGCACAGACTGGTGCTGCTTCACTGAGGTCTGAACTGTACCACTGATCTAGTTTAATGTGTTAGCGTTAGCATTAGCACAGACTGGTGCTGCTTCACTGAGGTCTGAACTCTACCACTGATCTAGTTTAATGTGTTAGCGTTAGCATTAGCACAGACTGGTGCTGCTCCACTGAGGTCTGAACTCTACCACTGATCTAGTTTAATGTGTTAGCGTTAGCGTTAGCACAGACTGGTGCTGCTTCACTGAGGTCTGAACTCTACCACTGATCTAGTTTAATGTGTTAGCCCACAGCCTCATGGTCCAGGTGTTGACCATGGAGGACAGCGTCTTCACCCTGGACCACCTCATTTAGACAGGGTTTGAGAATCCTGGTTCAATAAAACATCTGTTTAGGCTAATGCCCCCCCACCTCACCCATCTGTCTCACCTTGTGGTTTCTGGGTACAGGTCACCCTTTCATCATGACCGTGGGCTGCGTCGCCGGGGACGAGGAGACGTACGACGTGTTCAAAGAGCTGCTGGACCCCGTCATCTCTGACCGCCATGGAGGATACAAACCCACAGACAAGCACAAGACGGACCTCAACTCTGTCAACCTCAAGGTACCGTAGGGGAACGTACGCCGGCGGGGGGCGCCAGGTCACGCCCTGTCTCTTTAACACCCCTCTGTTCTGCTTCCTGTCCAGGGCGGAGACGACCTCGACCCAAACTATGTCCTGAGCTCCCGTGTGCGAACGGGTCGCAGTGTCCGTGGGTTCTGTCTGCCACCGCACTGCTCCAGAGGAGAGAGGAGGGCTGTGGAGACCCTTTCCATTGAAGGTACCCCCCCCCGTGGGAGGAGACTTTAATGAATCACTGAAATTTCCTCTGGATCACCACCAAAGTCTAATATTCTAATCTGTCTGTTATACACAAACAAACAAACAAACAAACGCTGGCAAAAACAACCTCCTTGAGGAAAAAACAAGTTGCATGAAAACGTTTATATGAAACAATCGTTTTATAAAAACCTGAACAAATATGTAAAGGTGATGTTACTAAATATTTGTATTTATAAAGTAAACATCAGCAGTTGTGCACATGTGCAGTAGACACTGAGGCATAAAGGGGATAAAATGTTGTTGGTGGAAATATTATAGATGTAAACATTATGTCATGTGACTGTTTTTATTTGGTCTTTTTCAGATCATATTGAACTGACATGACTTAACACTTTTGTTTTAGACAAACTAGTTAAGACTGTACAGCAGCTGCCACTGAACACACATATTCTTATTTACATGTGTCGTGAGGACCAACTTTGTCAAAGTACCCATTGGGTAGGGTGTGGAAGCCTTTCTTTAAAATAAAATGATAATAAAATTTAAAAAAGTAAAAATAATGAATACCAACAAATTAAAATGGGTAAATGAAAGGATAAAAAATGTAAATCTAAAAATGAATGATTAAAAAAAAAGTATAATGAAGAAATAAAAATAACTTGAATGCATAAAAATGAATACTTTGTTTTTAAAGTAAACTCATCTTCAAACCTTTGAAAAATACAAGTTTCACTTTCATGCTTTATGGGGACTTCTGGAAAACAACAAATTAATGTCTTTATAAGGTCATTTATTTTACTAGGGGGGAACTTTATTTATATTTAACCCTCGTGGGGACGTGAATTTTGGTGTCATAGTGTCAGTGTGTAAACATCAATGTCCTCATAAAGATAGGAATACACACGGTCATAATGCAGTGAATGTTTTAGTCATGTGACACTTCCTGTGTGCTGCAGCTCTGGCCTCTCTGAGCGGAGACCTGAAGGGGAAATACTACGCCCTGAAGAACATGACGGACGCTGAGCAGCAGCAGCTAATCGACGACCACTTCCTGTTTGACAAGCCCGTGTCTCCTCTGCTGCTGGCGTCAGGGATGGCCCGTGATTGGCCGGACGCCAGGGGCATCTGGTGAGAATCCACACACTGGACTGGAACTGAAACGATGGTCGTTTCTGACTGTAACTGCGTTTGTTTTAACTGTTGACACTCGTGCAGTTAGAGTCAAATGTACTCCTCTCATGAACATCGTGTGTGTGTGTGTCGCGTCAGTCAAGATGACGGACAGATTCTTCATCTAATAATTACATGCAAGTGTTTTAGAAAAGACCCTCCTTTGAAAACAGAGCGGTTGTGGGAGTGTCCCAGATGGTATTGTGAGACACTGTCTGGGGACAGTCGGGTTAGAAGTAGAGGGTCCCTAAAGACAAAGCAAAGTGTCTTTATGTCCTCATAGTGTGTCCACAGTTACTGATCTACACACATGGACCTCTGGTTCAGAAGACATCTGAGGACGAAGACCATAATAGTCCATTGTCCAGTGGACAGTTAGACGCTCTGGAAATTAAAATTCTTTGCATTCTTTTAAAAACAATATATAGTCCAGTAATTAATTGTAAATATAAATGAATCTGTATGAAATGGTGAAGTTTAGTCTCTAACAGGAGGGTGATTTTAAAAACGTAACAGGAGTGAAGTTTAATGTTAACTTTATGGATGTAGTCGTAATCATCTCAAAAATGAACTGAACTGGTTTTTACTGCAGATAATTAGTTTAAAATAAACCAGTGACTTTATTCTGAGTTCAGTTTAATAGTGAAATATTTTTTTTCAACTGGTTTGGAGTTTACATGGTTCATCTGTAAAAGAAATGAAGTTTTATTCTGAACAGTGTTTCCAACTCCCAAACAACGTAAGGCACTAGGGTATACACACACACACACACACACACACTCGTACTTGAACACACTTTGTCTGACCCCTCCCCCGAGACCTCTTTGCCATGGGAGACTTTACCAGGAGTACTACAGGCTAGCTGAAAAATACTCAGAATCATTGGGGCACACAAACCTCTGCACCACGTTAAGGTGATGGTCCTAGGAGAGGATGTTTAGTGTTTTAAGTGGCATTGACAATGAAGGGAGAATTGAACTGTTCTTCACAGACAGACAGACAGACAGTCAGACAGACAGACAGAGTGCGTACTATGCATTTCAGTAGCCAGCTTCATTAGCATTGAGTCAGTCAGTGACATGTCCTTCCCCCCACACATAATGATCATTATGCGTGCCAGGCTAGCATTTTAGCGTGTCGTGTAATGTGTGTGTGTGTTTTGTTTTGGTTTTTTTTTGTCGTTTGTTTTTTGCGAGTGCTTCCTTTGTCCTGAGTAGAATCATTGCGATATTGAGGGGACAGAAACGGCCTTCGTCACAGGCGTGCGATTTGTTCCTATTGTCAATAGAAGTCTATGCAGAAGAACTGGGCCCATAATGTGAACAGGATGACGGGATCATTGTCGTAACTCAGTCTATACTCGAATGGTCGGTGCGTCGTGCCTCCCGCACAGTGTGTGTATGTGAGTGTGGTCGGTGTCTGAACCATCAGCCAGGCAGCAAATGGAGGTTAGGGAAAAAGTATGAAAAACCAGTCTTTTGTCTCTAGCCCATGCCAATAAATTTCACCCAAACAAACGAGCAAAAAAGCACTAATTTTGCGCCATGCGCTTTTCACAAATTTGGGCGCTAAGGGGGGTGTGGAAAAAAGCTAAATATAGCAACAAATGCACCAAGTTGGCAAAAGTGGTTCTGAATAAAAAGTGGTGTAAAGTGGACAAATGTTCAGATGACGTGGATGTTGACGTCATTGTTTATTCAAAGGCACAACGACAACAAGACATTCCTGGTGTGGGTGAACGAGGAGGACCACCTGAGGGTCATCTCTATGCAGAAGGGAGGAAACATGAAGGAGGTGTTCAACCGCTTCTGCACTGGCCTCACCAAGGTGTGTGTGTGTGTGTGTGTGTGGGGGGGGTAGAGTCTAGTCTGGGTCCCCAGGAGCAAATGTGACCGTCTGGTTCCATTTCAGATTGAAACCCTGTTCAAGGAGCGAGGCCACGCCTTCATGTGGAACGAGCACCTGGGTTACGTTCTCACCTGTCCGTCCAACCTGGGCACTGGCCTGCGTGCTGGGGTGCACGTGAAGCTGCCCAACATGAGCAAAAACGCAAAGTTCGAGGAGGTTCTGAAGAGGCTGAGGCTTCAGAAACGAGGAACCGGTACGTGATGTGAACCTTCACTAAACATCTGCATTTAGCTCAGACTCTCAGAACGGTTCCTAAAACTATTGATGCAAGAATCGGTAGAACTAGAACAGTGGAGTTCAACCCTAAGCCTCAGTGAAGCAGCACCAGTCTGTGCTAATGCTAACGCTAACACATTAAATCTGCCAAGGTTTGGATCTGGATGTTCAGAACTTCTTTATAAACGAGTGTTCTGTGTTCACTAACCATTTATTTTATGGATCATTAAAAATCCCTTAGAGGGTTTAAAAACATTCCCAGAAATCCTGGCTCCTGTTTTTCACATATGTCCATTTCAATATTCGACCACGTATGACGTCAGTGACGTCGCATTTGTTCCAGAACAGATTCTGGATCACTTTGAAATGTTACATTGTAGTTAATGGAGAATGAATCTCTAACGGATCCAGGATCTCTAACGGATCACCACCAAAATGTAATCTGTCCCTTGTGACACAAACGACACATCGTGAACATTTGATCAAAATTAATCTTTAACTTTATTTCGTAACGTTATTGACAGACGGACTAACTCCAGTCAAAACAGAACAGCTTTGGTGGAGGTAACCGGGAACAACAAACCCCGCCCCCTCACAATGTGACCTGACGTCTCTGGTCTTTAAAACCCTGTATTGACATGTGGCGCTCTGGTTGTCAGGGGGCGTGGACACGGCTGCAGTGGGCGGAGTCTTTGACATCTCCAATGCAGACAGACTGGGCTTCTCAGAGGTGGAGCTGGTGCAGATGGTGGTGGACGGAATCAAACTGTTGGTGGAGATGGAGAAGAGGCTGGAGAAGGGCCAGTCCATCGACGACCTGATGCCCGCCCAGAAGTAAGCCACGCCCCTTCCCTGCCTGCTCCTCCCCCTCCTCCAGAATGAATATCCGAGTCCGTCCTGGAATGCACTCTGTATGAAACGGTTTGAATTTGTTTGTATTTAAGCTGAAACGGTTCCTGTAACGTGAGGAAAAGATCTGAAATAAAAACCTTCTGGTTTAAGTTGAAGCGTGTGTTTGTTTTTTCCACTGAAGCAGCAGACGCCAAATCCAGAGGCGTCTACTGTAGCACGGGGAGTACTTTTTAAAGTACAGAGGCGTCTACTGTAGCACGGGGAGTACTTTTTAAAGTACAGAGGCGTCTACTGTAGCACGGGGAGTACTTTTTAAAGTACAGAGGCGTCTACTGTAGCACGGGGAGTACTTTTTAAAGTACAGAGGCGTCTACTGTAGCACGGGGAGTACTTTTTAAAGTACAGAGGCGTCTACTGTAGCACGGGGAGTACTTTTTAAAGTACAGAGGCGTCTACTGTAGCACGGGGAGTACTTTTTAAAGTACAGAGGCGTCTACTGTAGCACGGGGAGTACTTTTTAAAGTACAGAGGCGTCTACTGTAGCACGGGGAGTACTTTTTAAAGTACAGAGGCGTCTACTGTAGCACGGGGAGTACTTTTTAAAGTACAGAGGCGTCTACTGTAGCACGGGGAGTACTTTTTAAAGTACAGAGGCGTCTACTGTAGCACGGGGAGTACTTTTTAAAGTACAGAGGCGTCTACTGTAGCACGGGGAGTACTTTTTAAAGTACAGAGGCGTCTACTGTAGCACGGGGAGTACTTTTTAAAGTACAGAGGCGTCTACTGTAGCACGGGGAGTACTTTTTAAAGTACAGAGGCGTCTACTGTAGCACGGGGAGTACTTTTTAAAGTACAGAGGCGTCTACTGTAGCACGGGGAGTACTTTTTAAAGTACAGAGGCGTCTACTGTAGCACGGGGAGTACTTTTTAAAGTACAGAGGCGTCTACTGTAGCACGGGGAGTACTTTTTAAAGTACAGAGGCGTCTACTGTAGCACGGGGAGTACTTTTTAAAGTACAGAGGCGTCTACTGTAGCACGGGGAGTACTTTTTAAAGTACAGAGGCGTCTACTGTAGCACGGGGAGTACTTTTTAAAGTACAGAGGCGTCTACTGTAGCACGGGGAGTACTTTTTAAAGTACAGAGGCGTCTACTGTAGCACGGGGAGTACTTTTTAAAGTACAGAGGCGTCTACTGTAGCACGGGGAGTACTTTTTAAAGTACAGAGGCGTCTACTGTAGCACGGGGAGTACTTTTTAAAGTACAGAGGCGTCTACTGTAGCACGGGGAGTACTTTTTAAAGTACAGAGGCGTCTACTGTAGCACGGGGAGTACTTTTTAAAGTACAGAGGCGTCTACTGTAGCACGGGGAGTACTTTTTAAAGTACAGAGGCGTCTACTGTAGCACGGGGAGTACTTTTTAAAGTACAGAGGCGTCTACTGTAGCACGGGGAGTACTTTTTAAAGTACAGAGGCGTCTACTGTAGCACGGGGAGTACTTTTTAAAGTACAGAGGCGTCTACTGTAGCACGGGGAGTACTTTTTAAAGTACAGAGGCGTCTACTGTAGCACGGGGAGTACTTTTCTACTTGTCCAGTAGAAGCTTTAAAAGCAGTGAAAATAAAAGTGTCACATGTTTTGTTTTTGTTGCTTTCTAAACAGTTTGTAGTTGAATCAAATATTCCAACAGTTTTCAGCTCACAACACTTTTTTTTTTTTTTTCCAGTGGTCGATGCTCTGTAGGAAACATGTGTTTGAACAAAACAGGAAGGAGATTAAAAGTGTCAGAAGCTTCCAGAACAAAGTGTCATATTTACACTGAGTTAGTTTAATAAAGAGTTGAATCTGTTCAAATGTCTGAGGTTTTGGTCTTTTATCTGTGACAGTTAATGTTAAATAAAAGTGAACAGCTGAAGATGGGACAGTTTTACAACATATGAAGAAGAAAAAAATAATTAGAAATCAAAAATACAGAAATGAGACTTTTCTGCATTTTCTCTCCGCACACTTTCTAAAATA
This sequence comes from Siphamia tubifer, assembly GCA_020466265.1. Taxonomy (NCBI): domain Eukaryota; kingdom Metazoa; phylum Chordata; class Actinopteri; order Kurtiformes; family Apogonidae; genus Siphamia; species Siphamia tubifer. Next base: position 50,580,836 of record CM035804.1, read on the forward strand.
TATTTACTTTCTACATTTATTACATTCTCTTTGATTTGTGCATTTCTTTACACGTTTTCACTTTAATTTATCTGTCATTTAATTAGGGTTAAATATTATAGATTGTTCAAAGGCTCAGTTAACATGGATTCAACAGTAAAAGTGTTTAATGCAGACGTTATAGAAGCTGCTTTAGTTTAGTTTATATATTATTCAGTGATTCTAAAAATCTGTAGAAACAAAAGTTGAACAAATTAATTCAGCTGCTGAAACAAAAGTAAGAGTTATCAGGGTCAGAGGTCATGGGGTCAGCAGCCTCAGGGTCATTATTTCAGTCATGACTTGGGTTTGGACCTGGACTGGTTCTGAAAAAGAACTGGTTCCAAAATTATGGAGCCAGACCTGGTTCTGTAATAAAAAAATATCGGTTCCTGGACGTTCTCATCTGTGCTTTAAAGCTCTGACGTAAAGAACACGGACGTAAAGAACAGACGTAAAGAACACGGACGTAAAGAACAGACGTAAAGAACACGGACGTAAAGAACACGGACGTAAAGAACAGACGTAAAGAACAGACGTAAAGAACAGACGTAAAGAACACGGACGTAAAGAACACGGACGTAAAGAACAGACGTAAAGAACAGACGTAAAGAACACAGTGGGACCTCGACTGAGAAATTAATTTGTTCCAGAAGTGTTTTTGTAAAGTTACATTTAACAGGTAAAAGACCTGATTGGTTCCAAGGCCCCTAAACTACCCCCTAAACTACCCTGAAACTACCCCCTAAACTACCCTCTAAACTACCCCTAAACTACCCCCTAAACTACCCTCTAAACTACCCCCTAAACTACCCTCTAAACTACCCCCTAAACTACCCTCTAAACTACCCTCTAAACTACCCCCTAAACTACCCTCTAAACTACCCCCTAAACTACCCTCTAAACTACCCCCTAAACTACCCCCTAAACTACCCTCTAAACTACCCCCTAAACTACCCTCTAAACTACCCCCTAAACTACCCTCTAAACTACCCCCTAAACTACCCCCTAAACTACCCTCTAAACTACCCCCTAAACTACCCCCTAAACTACCCTCTAAACTACCCTCTAAACTACCCCCTACACTACCCCCTAAACTACCCTCTAAACTACCCTCTAAACTACCCCCTAAACTACCCTCTAAACTACCCTCTAAACTACCCCCTAAACTACCCTCTAAACTACCCCCTAAACTACCCTCTAAACTACCCCCTAAACTACCCTCTAAACTACCCTCTAAACTACCCCCTAAACTACCCTCTAAACTACCCTCTAAACTACCCTCTAAACTACCCCCTAAACTACCCTCTAAACTACCCCCTAAACTACCCTCTAAACTACCCCCTAAACTACCCTCTAAACTACCCCCTAAACTACCTTCTAAACTACCCCCTAAACTACCCCCTAAACTACCCTCTAAACTACCCCCTAAACTACCCCCTAAACTACCCTCTAAACTACCCTCTAAACTACCCCCTACACTACCCCCTAAACTACCCTCTAAACTACCCTCTAAACTACCCCCTAAACTACCCTCTAAACTACCCTCTAAACTACCCCCTAAACTACCCCCTAAACTACCCTCTAAACTACCCCCTAAACTACCCTCTAAACTACCCCCTAAACTACCCTCTAAACTACCCCCTAAACTACCCTCTAAACTACCCTCTAAACTACCCTCTAAACTACCCCCTAAACTACCCTCTAAACTACCCCCTAAACTACCCTCTAAACTACCCCCTAAACTACCCTCTAAACTACCCCCTAAACTACCCTCTAAACTACCCCCTAAACTACCCTCTAAACTACCCTCTAAACTACCCTCTAAACTACCCCCTAAACTACCCTCTAAACTACCCCCTAAACTACCCTCTAAACTACCCCCTAAACTACCCCCTAAACTACCCTCTAAACTACCCCCTAAACTACCCTCTAAACTACCCCCTAAACTACCCTCTAAACTACCCCCTAAACTACCCTCTAAACTACCCCCTAAACTACCCCCTAAACTACCCTCTAAACTACCCTCTAAACTACCCCCTACACTACCCCCTAAACTACCCTCTAAACTACCCTCTAAACTACCCCCTAAACTACCCTCTAAACTACCCTCTAAACTACCCCCTAAACTACCCTCTAAACTACCCCCTAAACTACCCTCTAAACTACCCCCTAAACTACCCTCTAAACTACCCTCTAAACTACCCCCTAAACTACCCTCTAAACTACCCTCTAAACTACCCTCTAAACTACCCCCTAAACTACCCTCTAAACTACCCCCTAAACTACCCTCTAAACTACCCCCTAAACTACCCTCTAAACTACCCCCTAAACTACCTTCTAAACTACCCCCTAAACTACCCCCTAAACTACCCTCTAAACTACCCCCTAAACTACCCCCTAAACTACCCTCTAAACTACCCTCTAAACTACCCCCTACACTACCCCCTAAACTACCCTCTAAACTACCCTCTAAACTACCCCCTAAACTACCCCCTAAACTACCCTCTAAACTACCCTCTAAACTACCCCCTAAACTACCCCCTAAACTACCCTCTAAACTACCCCCTAAACTACCCTCTAAACTACCCCCTAAACTACCCTCTAAACTACCCCCTAAACTACCCTCTAAACTACCCTCTAAACTACCCTCTAAACTACCCCCTAAACTACCCTCTAAACTACCCCCTAAACTACCCCCTAAACTACCCTCTAAACTACCCTCTAAACTACCCCCTAAACTACCCCCTCAACTACCCTCTAAACTACCCCCTAAACTACCCCCTAAACTACCCTCTAAACTACCCCCTAAACTACCCTCTAAACTACCCCCTAAACTACCCCCTAAACTACCCTCTAAACTACCCTCTAAACTACCCCCTAAACTACCCCCTCAACTACCCTCTAAACTACCCCCTAAACTACCCTCTAAACTACCCTCTAAACTACCCCCTAAACTACCCTCTAAACTACCCCCTAAACTACCCCCTAAACTACCCTCTAAACTACCCTCTAAACTACCCCCTAAACTACCCCCTCAACTACCCTCTAAACTACCCCCTAAACTACCCCCTAAACTACCCTCTAAACTACCCTCTAAACTACCCCCTAAACTACCCTCTAAACTACCCTCTAAACTACCCCCTAAACTGTATTTATGTGGAGGTTTGTTTCATTTTCTTAATAGAATTTTCTTTCATATTCAGAGAGAAAAAATTGAGGTAAAGGTTTTTCATAACTTGGATGATTATGTGGGTCTATGTGGGTCTGTGTGGGTCTATGTGGGTCTGTGTGGGTCTATGTGGGTCTATGTGGGTCTATGTGGGTCTATGTGGGTCTGTGCTCAGTAGAAGTTTGACTGTACGTGATCATCCACAGGTTTAAACTCTGTAGTTCATGTTATACTGAACAGCTGTTCGAGTTCAATCTAATGAATAATGATCAGTAACAAAGTAAACTATGAACAAACATATGTTTAACTGGCTTTAAAATAACATTAATAATAATAATAATAATAATAATAATAATAATAATAATAATAATAATAACTAGAAAAGCACTCGGAGCACCCCCCCCAGAGGAACAGAGGTCCACCAAGGAGGGATTACATTAGTCTGAGTGTCTGTCTGTCTGAGTGTCTGTCTGTCTGTCTGTGTGTCTGTCTGTCTGTGTGTCTGTCTGTCTGTGTGTCTGTCTGTCTGTCTGTGTGTCTGTCTGTCTGTATGTCTGTCTGAGTGTCTGTCTGTGTGTGTGTGTGTGTCTGTCCGTCTGTGTGTCTGTCTGTCTGTGTGTCTGTCTGTCTGTGTGTCTGTCTGAGTGTCTGTCTGTGTGTGTGTGTGTGTGTCTGTCTGAGTGTCTGTCTGTCTGTTATTGTTTATATTTTGTTGGTGATCTGGAACAGATCCTGGATCACTGAAGTTTGACATGATGGTAAATGAACACATTTCCATTTGACCCAGTTACGTGTTCCGTCAGTTTTAGTCAAATGTGGAATAATTACCATGAAGCTGCATTTGTACGTTTGAATGTGTGTTAATGTGTTTGCATTAGAATAGAAAATGGTTACAAAATTAATTACTAAATTAAACAAAAAGTACAAAAATGGAAGCGTCACAGGAACCTGAATTGTTATAATTCAAACGGGTCTGGACCCGAATGACCACAGGTGTGGGTCAGAACACGGACCCACCAGTAAATCTAGAACTTTCCTTTTGGTTTCGCTCCTTTTTCACAACATCAGTTTTTAGTGCAGACGTCACCTCCTTCTGTCATTTTATAAATAAGATTAAAAACTGCACCTAAAAGTCTGAAGAAAAAACTAAATAAATCAAATCCAAACAGTTTTCAGTTGACAAACACTTTTAATGGAGACATGAGTGACCTTTAACCTTTAACCAGGTGGTGTTTTACACGGACTCCCCATCATCTCTACTTTTGAACGAAAAATACAAAAAAAAAGTAAAGTATTGCAGTGAAGCCGTTTTTGAAATTAAGATTACATTATTTACACTGAAAACAAAAAAATCTATTTTTCTTTTTCCAGGAAAAAAAAGATTAAATAAATAAGACTAGAAATGCTCCACATTCACAGCATGACAAATCATATTCAACTGGTTTCAATGATTATCTGCAGTAAAAACCAGTTTAGTTCATTTTTAGATGATCAGGAGTTCATCCATATAGTTAACATGAAAATCATCCATTTAAATGAACATTGATCCAAACTGTGTTAGCATGTGTTAGCATGTGTTAGCATATGTTAGCATGTATTAGCATGGACGTGATTAGAACATGTCTATTTTTAATAATGGATCAGATTTCTACAGCAGCCAAACCACTTTACATTAATGAGCCATTATTCATTCACTCTCACATGCTCCCTCTGGTGGTGGTAAACTACATATGTGACCCCCCACCACCAAACCAGGCATAAGTGGCGCTGAGCCGTTCAGAGCTACAGCCAAATTTAGGCTGGAAGGTGATTTGTTATTAGTGTTTACACCTTATCAAAAAACGGTACCTTAACACCTCTATGTTCACTTCCTGTGGTCATTACATTGAAATCCAATCAATAAAGGTGTTTATTGAGTCAATTATTTAAGCGGTGACAAAAGTTCAGGTATTGCTGAGCAAAGACAAAGACGACTTCCACCTCTTTTCGCCGAACAAAACGATCTCCGTTCCGTGGGTAAACACCCAAGTGTTTGGTACGAGGTAAAAGCTTATATTGAATGTTCTGTCCAATGGTGTAAGCCAAATGATTATAATACGTCACACTTCTGTCCTATTATTATAATATATAAAACTTCTGTGACATGTCCATCAGAGTGTCCTTTAACATCTGTCAACAATTTGTGTCAATCGGATACAAATTATTATGCGTTGCTAAGGACTTCCTACCCCAAAACAGTCCAAAACTTTAACGGACAATATCTAAAAATATGCAAATTGTAAAATATGTCCAAATGTGGATATTAAAATGACCATAACTTTGGTTCTACTTGTGATAGAAACATCATTTTTTCACCATCTTAAACCTTAGTTTCCACTCTACCAAGATACACACATAACTCTGTTTGGATTTACACACACTTATGTCTGCTTTACTGGTGGGGGGTCACATATGTGGTCACAGTTGTCCTGGGGCAGACATTTTGTGACCACCACCAAACATTCATACACCAGTGTGACACTGGAGGCCCCTCCCATAAGACATCTGAGGACAAAGACCCAAATAGTCCATTGTCCAGTGCACAGTTGGACATTTCATTGTTTTTAAAAACATAGTCCAGTATTTGATTATAAATGTAAATGAAGCTGAGACTATTTTTAACCAACCTGTTAGTAGTTTAGTCGACTAACAGGTTGTTTTTAAAAAGCGTCTAACTGAGCACTGGACAATGGACTATTATGGTCTTCGTCTTCTGAACCAGAGGTCCATGTGTGTAGTTCAGTGACTGTGGACACACTATCTGAGGACATGAAGACCTGTGGACACACTATCTGAGGACGTGAAGACCTTACTAACACATGCTAACACAGTTTGGATCAATGTTCATTTAAATGGATGATTTTCATGTGAACTATATGGATGAACTCCTGATCATCTAAAAATAAACTAAACTGGTTTTTACTGCAGATAATCATTTAATGTTGAGCCGTTTGGGCAGAAATAGACTGATATTAGTTAGTAGGTCATTCACTGATTATTGCCAAAAGCTTTAATCTATACATTATATTCAATACATACTCTGGATTTGTTTAAAAAAGGAGACATTTGGAAACTGCTACTTGGATGATTGTACAGCTTAAATATTTCTACATATATACACACACACACATATATATATATATATATATATATATATATATATATATATATATATGTATATATATATGTATATATATATATATGCAGACTTTAACCCCTTTTGTTCATAGCTTTAATTCATTGGCAACTTTGGAAGCAATGTTTTTGAAAGCGATGGATGAGCCAGATATCCGCTTGAACCGGACGCCGTTGAGCGAGAGGCGGGGCAGCTTGCAAACCTCCATCTCCCATTGGACCAGGTTTTCGGCGCGCCCGTCTCCGTGGACGCACAGAAGCAGGAAGCTCTCTTGCTGTTCGTAGTCGCAGTTGTTGGCGTCGAGCACCTTGCGGATCTCGCGCATGATGTGGCAGGGGTCCATGGAGCTGGTGGTCCTCATACTCCAAGTGAACCTGAGGGAGCGGGGCTTACCGTCTTTATTTTCCCCTTTTTGATCCCCAGGTACATGGCGACTGTCGAGAAGGACACACACCAGACAGTTAAAAAAACACTCACTGTCCAGAGGGACGAGGGCGAAACAGGCGGCAGCAGGAACGAGGTTGTGCCCAAGTACAGGACCCCCCCCCCCCAACCCCCCCTCCCATGGATTTAAAGTGTTTATGTCAGTTTGACGACTTTTTCACATCCCATAATTTGGACTTTTTATCTGCTAATTCTTCCCGTAGCAGGAAGTCATAAATGGGTTCAGTACTTTGGCACAACAACAGTTCTGGTCGACTCCAAGGTTTGACTGAAGACTTTTACAGACCCTGCTTAGCCACACCCCTTTATTTAAACTCCATTTTATCATAACTTCCTTTTATTTGAAGGAATGACTTATTATTACTTGTTAGTTAATTGCTGTTTTAAAATAACTTGTGTTAATGATATTTATTCTGTTTATCACATTGGACCCTCGGTGGACCCTCGGTGGACCCGTATATTCACTGTCATTATTTCACACATTTATCCCAGGGGCCAGACTGGACCCCTCCAGGGTTAGGGTTTTAAAGCAGTGGTCCACAACCTCTGGGACACGGACCAGTACCGGTCTGTGGATCAATTGGTGCCGGACCACCAGCCGCAGAACAATTAATTAATTAATGTTGTAATCTTGTATTTATTATCCAAGGCTGAACAATCTTTTATTTTGAAAAATGACTGGATTCTCTGGGTTCCGTCTGTTACTGGGACCCCTCACCCACGTCAGCAGAAGAGGACAAGGCGACTGAAGGACACCAGGAGTTGGACTGTGAAGACGGCTTTAGGTTGGGCACCACTGATTTAAATATTGGAAAACACACGATTTCCATCAAAAAAAAAAGAAAAATTCAGAGGAAAATCTTTTTTATAAATTGACAATAATACCAGATTTTCTAAACTATAAGGAGCCTTTAAATGACTTCACTTTCTCCAAAAATCACAGTGTGCCCTAAGTATGGATAAAGTCTGGGTGTGTTTAACTTCACTTTCATGTGCCGTATCGTCCAGTGTCTTATATATGA
>CM035804.1:50588766-50601266 GCA_020466265.1 Siphamia tubifer
GCTTCTGCTACATTCATTTACTACCAATGTCCTGCTGCAACTAATTCCCCGTCGCCACTTTTTTTAAGTAGTGAGAGTGCATTTTGGAAGTGACGGACCAGGTGATCAGCGCTCATCAGCCAACAACAACAAAAACAACAACAACCACCAATGACCTGCTCTGAACCACAGCCACTGTTCTGCCTTGGCTGTTATTATTATGTTATTATTATTATTATTATTATTATTATTATTATTATTATTATTATTATTATTATTGTTATTGTTATTGTTATTGTTATTGTTATTATTATTATTATTGTTATTATTATTATTATTATTATTATTATTATTATTATTATTATTATTGTTATTGTTATTATTATGTTATTATTATTATTATTATTATTGTTATTATTATTATTATTGTTATTGTTATTATTATGTTATTATTATTATTATTATTATTATTATTATTATTATTATTATTATTATTATTGTTATTGTTATTGTTATTGTTATTATTATTGTTATTATTATTATTATTATTATTATTATTATTATTATTATTATTATTGTTATTGTTATTGTTATTATTATGTTATTATTATTATTATTATTATTGTTATTATTATTATTATTGTTATTGTTATTATTATGTTATTATTATTATTATTATTATTATTATTATTATTATTATTATTGTTATTGTTATTATTATTATTATTATTATTATTATTATTATTATTATTATTATTATTATTATTATTATTATTATTGTTATTATTATGTTGTTATTATTATTATTATTATTATTATTATTGTTATTATTATTGTTATTATTATTATTGTTATTATTATTATTATTGTTATTATTATTATTATTATTGTTATTATTATTAAATCAGACAGATGTGATAAAAGTGTGTTTTGTTAAACCATCTGAAGTGGAATGGAGGAGTGAGGATGCTGCTGCTTTCCCACCTCCTCTGACTCCCTTTTATGGTTCCAACACGACATGTTCATGAACAGTTGACACACACACACACACACACACACACACACACACACACACACACACACACACACACACACACACACACACACACACACAGATAAACAGTGCAGTAGTCTACAGTCTTATGACCATACAGGGTTATGCACCAGTGTCTGCGTCTGCAGAACAACATACTTCATTTACTTCCTACTAACACTGGAGGACGATTGTGAACAGAACCCAGGTCCAGCTGAGCTCCACTACCACAATATTCAGCTGGAAGGTCCAACAATTACCCATGTTCAGCTGGAGGGAGGGGGTCCCAAGTTGTGTAACATGCGGCTACGGGGGAATTCTTTCACTAAAACTTTGGAACACCCCCCAAACCACAGTGAACACCCCCCAAACCACAGTGAACACCCCCAAACCACAGTGAACACCCCCAAACCACAGTGAACACCCCCCAAACCACAGTGAACACCCCCCAAACCACAGTGAACACCCCCAAACCACAGTGAACACCCCCCAAACCACAGTGAACACCCCCAAACCACAGTGAACACCCCCCAAACCACAGTGAACACCCCCCAAACCACAGTGAACACCCCCAAACCACAGTGAACACCCCCCAAACCAAGTTCTGCTCATGGATCTGCTCAGTTGTCAGACTGTTTCAATCACTGCAGAGACTAAAACACCCCCACTCCTCCATTCACCACCTCCTCTTTTCTCCTCCTCCTCCTTTCACCCCCTCCTATCACCTCCTCTCGTCCTTTCACCACTTCCTGTCACCCCCTCCTATCACCTCCTTCTCCTTTCACCCCCTCCTCCTTTCACCCCCTCCTATCACTTCCTCTCGTCCTTTCACCCCCTTCTCCTTTCACCCCCTTCTCCTTTCACCCCCTCCTCCTTTCACCCCCTCCTATCACCTCCTTCTCCTTTCACCCCCTCCTATCACCTCCTTCTCCTTTCACCCCCTCCTATCACTTCCTCTCGTCCTTTCACCACCTTCTCCTTTCACCCCCTCCTCCTGTCACCCCCTCCTATCACCACCTTCTCCTTTCACCCCCTCCTATCACCTCCTCTCGTCCTTTCACCCCCTTCTCCTTTCACCCCCTTCTCCTTTCACCCCCTCCTCCTTTCACCCCCTCCTCCTTTCACCCCCTCCTCCTTTCACCCCCTCCTATCACTTCCTCTCCTCCTATCACCTCCTCTCGTCCTTTCACCCCCTTCTCCTTTCACCCCCTCCTCCTTTCACCCCCTCCTCCTTTCACCCCCTTCTCCATTCACCACCTCCTCTTTTCTCCTCCTCCTCCTTTCACCCCCTCCTATCACCTCCTCTCGTCCTTTCACCACTTCCTGTCACCCCCTCCTATCACCTCCTTCTCCTTTCACCCCCTCCTCCTATCACCTCCGTCTCCTTTCACCCCCTCCTATCACTTCCTCTCGTCCTTTCACCACCTTCTCCTTTCACCCCCTCCTCCTGTCACCCCCTCCTATCACCTCCTCCTCCTGTCACCCCCCTCCTATCACCTCCTTCTCCTTTCACCCCCTCCTATCACCTCCTCTCGTCCTTTCACCCCCTTCTCCTTTCACCCCCTTCTCCTTTCACCCCCTCCTCCTTCCACCCCCTCCTCCTTTCACCCCCTCCTCCTTTCACCCCCTCCTCCTTTCACCCCCTCCTCCTTTCACCCCCTTCTCCTTTCACCCCCTCCTATCACTTCCTCTCCTCCTATCACCTCCTCTCGTCCTTTCACCCCCTCCTCCTTTCACCCCCTTCTCCTTTCACCCCCTTCTCCTTTCACCCCCTCCTCCTTTCACCCCCTCCTCCTTTCACCCCCTCCTCCTTTCACCCCCTTCTCCTTTCACCCCCTCCTATCACTTCCTCTCCTCCTATCACCTCCTCTCGTCCTTTCACCACCTCCTGTCACCCCCTCCTATCACCCCCTCTTCCTGTATTTATATGGTGAACACATCAGCCTGGCCCCGCCCTCTGTGACTGTTGCTAGGCACCCATTGAGTTGTGTTTATGGCCTCAGGAACGATTGCAATGTGAAGTATGGTGAATCCTCGAGTATTTGTCAGACACAGTGAAGGAGTTGGTTCAACTGAAGAACACACTGTTTACACCAATAACCAATTAATACTGGGGGGGGAGGTTATCACTGTTGAAAGACAAGACACTTATTTATGTCCTCATCACTGCTGTTAAATCTTTTTGTGAAGCCACATTTTTGTATTGTTACCTCCGCAAAGGAGGTTATATTTTACCTTGTTTGTTTGGTTTACTGTTTGTTTGTTTATTTGTCCGTTGGATAACTCAAAAAGTTATGGACAGATTTTGATGAAACTTTCAGAGTTGTTGATAATGAGTCAAGGAAGAAACCACTAAATGTTGATCTGTAAAGGTCAAAGGTCAAGGTGCCACTGAAGGTCAACAGTTCAAACACATCAGTGGTGATATCTCAGAATCCAGACCAGATAATATCAGGTGTTATGTCTGACCTTCTGACCTCAGATGAGATAACACCCATAGGCTCCATGACGTCACGTGAAGAAGTCACGTAAAGACGTCACATGACGTCATGTGACGTTGCACCAATGGTATATTTGGTAAATGTATGCCCTTTAACCTTAAAGCAGGTTATTGACATATTTAGTTAAATCAGACAATATCTTGTGATTCATATTTAACATTAGATCTAACATGTGACATTTGGTCATTGTTTAATGTGTTAGCGTTAGCATTAGCACAGACTGGTGCTGCTTCACTGAGGTCTGAACTCTACCACTGATCTAGTTTAATGTGTTAGCATTAGCATTAGCACAGACTGGTGCTGCTTCACTGAGGTCTGAACTTTACCACTGATCTAGTTTTCTTTAAAAAGTTGGGGGAAAAAATTGTTAATCGAATTTTTTGTGAAAAAACAAGCTTTTTTTTTAAGGACATAGCCACCCAGAACTACCCATCAAAAACTCTGACTTGCTATCCACATTCAAATCCAGTCTTAAAACCCATATTTTCAAACTGGCTTTGGCTTATTTTATTTTATTTTATTTATTTATTTATTTTCTTAATGCATTGATTGTCTGTTATGTATGTATGTTATGTAAAGCGTCTTTGAGTGTCCAGAAAAGTGCTATATAAGTTTGAGGTGTTATTATTATTATTATTATTATTATTATTAGACCTATGAGAGGGGTGTTGTTTGATTGTCAGGTTTATGCAAAAACTATTGGATCGATTTTAATGACATTTTCAGTAAAGGTTAGAGGTGATCCATATTCATTCATTCATTATCTGAACCCGCTTTATCCTCACTAGGGTCACGGGGGTCACTGGGGGCCTAATCCACCTACAATGGGTGAAGGCGGGGTACACCCTGTATGAGACGCCAGTTCATGGCAGGGCTGAACATATATAGACAAACAATCACTCTCACATTCACACCTATGGACAATTTTAGATTAACCAATTAACCTATCAGTGCATGTGTTTGGATGGTGGGAGGAAACCGGAGTGCCTGGCGAAAACCCACGCGGACACGGGGAGGACATGCAAACTCCACACAGAAAGGTCTGGTACGGGATTCGAACCAGGGTCCTTCTTGCTGTGAGGCACGAGTGCTAACCACTGCACCACCGTGCCAACCACTGCACCGCCGCGCTAACCACTGCACCACCGCGCTAACCACTGCACCACCGCGCTAACCACTGCACCACCGCGCTAACCACTGCACCACCGCGCTAACCACTGCACCACCGTGCTAACCACTGCACCACCGTGCTAACCACCGCACCACCGTGCTAACCACCGCACCACCGTGCTAACCACCGCACCACCGTGCTAACCGCCGCACCACCGTGCTAACCGCGCTAACCACTGCACCACCGTGCTAACCACTGCACCACCGTGCTAACCACTGCACCACCGTGCTAACCACCGCACCACCGTGCTAACCACCGCACCACCGTGCTAACCACCGCACCACCGTGCTAACCACCGCACCACCGTGCTAACCACCGCACCACCGTGCTAACCACCGCACCACCGTGCTAACCACCGCACCACCGTGCTAACCACCGCACCACCGTGCTAACCGCGCTAACCACTGCACCACCGTGCTAACCACTGCACCACCGTGCTAACCACTGCACCACCGTGCTAACCACCGCACCACCGTGCTAACCACCGCACCACCGTGCTAACCACCGCACCACCGTGCTAACCACCGCACCACCGTGCTAACCACCGCACCACCGTGCTAACCACCGCACCACCGTGCTAACCACCGCACCACCGTGCTAACCACCGTACCACCGTGCTAACCACCGCACCACCGTGCCGTGGTCCATATTAAATACCATTAAAATGTGGTCAATGTAGGTCAAAGGTCAAATTCACCAAAAATGTGTTTTCATAATGATAAGAGACAAGATCCAGTGTGTGAGGGGGCGGGGCTTGTTATCAGCACAGCAGTTGTTAATCTCGCCCAACATCGGTTCTGTGAGATTATTGTAAACACTGTCTGTGTCCCCACACAGTCATATTATGCTATAACTCAATGAATACTGTAGATATCACCATGAAATTACATGTTCATATACATAAAGCTAATGTGCATCAGATCCATTTGAGTAAATGTCAAAGGTCAAGGTCACAATGAACTAAAAGGTCAAAATCACATTATTGGTTCTAACTCCAGAACAGAGGGTCACAGAACTTTCAGATTGGTACCAAACGATGCAGAATGAATATTTATACAATTGTAATAATTAGTGTTATCACCTACGACCAATAGTTTTTCAGATCTGTGGAGGTCAAAGGTGACGTGTCCAAATTAACTTGTGTAACAGTGTGTGTGTTTAGTGCAGAAGGCTTTGTTCTGAGGCCTCCCATTGGTTCAAATCTATAATTCTGTAGATTTCTATTTAAGGGTTGTCTAGAGGGAATCCCCATCTTTCCAACGGTACCAAACATGACGGGGAAATACCTAACGGAAAGTCGTGTTTGGAGTCGATTTGTCTTAGTTTTAGACTTAATTACTGTCAGAGTCAGTTGTTGTTCTTCCTAAAAAGACATGATTTGAAGAAGTTACGCTAGGAATTTAACAAACACTCATAGTTAGAAGTGTTCAGGAGACATTTTACTGGGATTTTATTAATAAACTTTAAATTAAATCATTTTGACCCATATAAGTATTTGAGGCTAAAGTTAAAAAAACCGCTGTGACTGAACCACTGCTTTAATGATGGACGTACACACATTATTAATTAACATAATTTATGATCAATGAACAACATTTTAAATTATTTAAGTATGCAGATGACATGGCCTTAGTTGCCCTGCTACTTAAATCAGATCCCTGTGGTGTAGATGCCTACCTTGCTCACACTGTAGCACTCGAAGCATCACACCAGCCAGCTAGAAATTAATGTAGGCAAGACAAAGGAATTAATCATGCTTAAACCAGATATTACTGTACTGTCAGTCTCGCTGGATGGCCAATTCATAGAATCTGTGGAGGACTTCAAATACCTAGGCACAGTTCTAGACTCCCAGTTGAGCTTCTCTGGTAACACAGAGTATATTTACAAGAAATGTTCCCAGCGACTTTATCTACTCAGAAAGCTGAATAGCTTCAGTGTTAGTCAGCAGGTCCTAGAACTTGTGTCCAAAACCATAATTGAGAGTGTTTTGACATTTCACCTGTCTGCCTGGTTTGGTCATCTAAACTGTAAATTCTTGAACAAACTGTCTAGGATTGTGTCAATGGCTAGTAAAATCATTGGCAAGTCCCAAAAGGCCCTGAGCCTATTATACAAGGAGAGGGTGAGGAAGAAAGCCCTGAGCATCATAGCCCATAGCTCCCATCCTCTCTCCAGAGAGTTTGTGCTTTTGAACTCTGGTAGGCGCTACAGAGTCCCCCTAGCGACCAAAAATATTTAGAAGACGTCTTTTGTCCCCAGATCAGTCAACATTCTCAACTCGACAGAATGACCTTCTGCACGATGGTTTTTTAATGTTGGTTTACCTTTTCTTAGTGCTGTTGTTTAATATTTCTATGATGTGACCCTCACTGTTGTATTGTACCCTTAATGTCTGGTCTGTATGTTTTTTTGGTGAGCCAAAGATGAATTTCCACCTTGGTGGACAATAAAGATCTATTATTATTATTATTATTATCATAATATTACACACACTGACACATATATACATATAACAAAATTATCAATATTGCAAAAGGTTAAAGGTCAATGTCAAATTTAGCAGAAAGATTAAAATCACATCATTGGCTCTAATTCAAGAACAGGTTGTCATAGAACCTGAAGATTGGAATAAAATAGGGGCGGGGTTAAACATTCTGTGAATACTAGTTGTTTTTGTGTCCGTACGTTTACATGTTGGTTGTGTTTCTTTCAGGGGGGCGGCTGTGCTCGTTCTCGCCATGCATCGAACAGGTCCAGAGGACGTGTGAGGCTCTGGCCGACCGCGGCTTCCAGGAGATCAACACGTTGGAGGTCCTGCTGCGAGTCCACGACGTCCGAACCGTCTCCCTACCGCTGCCTGACTTCGGCTCCAGCCCCTCGATCCCGGCCCCGGGTGACACAGACGTAAAGTCTCCTAGCAACGCCTCAGTCTCCATCAAAACCACCACGCCGCCGCGAGAAATCCCTGGACACACGGGATACCTCACCTTCGCCACCAAACCCAGAAGCTAAAGCTGGATTCATCAGCTGGACACGGGTGTCTGCACCTTTTCTATCAGACCTGCAGGTACCAGGGTCCAGCAGGCACCAGGGTCCAGCAGGTACCAGGGTCCAGCAGGTACCAGGGTCCAGCAGGTACCAGGGTCCAGCAGGTACCAGGGTCCAGCAGGCACCAGGGTCCAGCAGGCACCAGGGTCCAGCAGGCACCAGGGTCCAGCAGGTACCAGGGTCCAGCAGGTACCAGGGTCCAGCAGGTACCAGGGTCCAGCAGTGTCATAATTCTGGTGCTGTTTCACTGCTGGAAACAAATCAAGACCATCTGATCTGGAGTCATTTAATTTTAACATAATCTGAGTTATTACCACGTTTTATAAAAGAATGAGTTTTAATTTGTACATGAAAGGCCTTTTTTGAATTATTTAACATTTTATATCCACGTGAATACACGTGTTTGTTTCTTGGACCTGAACACTGACGAAAAAGGAAATGATTTAATTTTAACAATCTGATTTAGTTTCACTTCACATTTTATTAAAAAAAATCAGTTTTAATTTGTACAGGAAATAATTGTTTTATTGTTTTATATTTTGTATCCACAAATATAAGTTTGTCTTGTTTGTTCCTTGGACCTGAGGTATCCATGGTTGGATAATTAAACATGTTCCTCTGAGCAGAACCGGTTCTGTTCCAGTTCAGTCAGCTGGAAAAGTGGCCGTTAATTTAATCATCTAAGTGGTTCTTTAAGGGTGACACAGAAAAACTGTTTGCATCTGCACTAGTTATAAGATAAAATAAAATATTGTCCATTTAAGTCCACGTTAATCTAAGTTTTACTGTAAAACTGTGAAGATCAGTGAGTTTTTATTCCAGGTTTATCCTCGTGATAAACACACCATTAAAAATGAAGCAACACTAATGTTTGAACAGAAGAAAAGAGGCCTTTTAAACCCTTAACTCTGTAATAAATGTCAAATAATGGACATTCTTACACACAACAGGTGGTTTTAAGAGTTTTTATACTTGTAGTTTATTCTTTGTCGGTACTTTTACTGAAATACTTTTTCTCCATAATGAATATTTCCATATATTAGTTAAACATTGGTTTCATTTCTTATGTTTTAAAGGTTTATTTGTTAAAACAAAATGAAAAACATGCTGAAAAGAACAGTTTTTCTATCATAACATCCTTTTTTGTCTTGATATTCCTTCTTTTGTTTACAGATGTGTTTTCATTATTACCTTCACCAAGGACGTATTAGACTGGAGTCTGTCCGTCTGTCCGTCTGTCAGCAGGATTACGCAAAAAGTTCTAAACGCATTTTGATCAAATGTTCAGGATGTCATTAGTGTCACAAGGAACAAATGATTACATTTTACCAGAAGAGATCCAGAACAGATCCTGGATTCTGGATCACTTTTGAAATTTTACATTGTGGAAAATGGAGAATAGCTTTCAAAGTGATCCTGGATCTGTTCTGGATCTGTTCTGGATCTGTTCTGGATCACTGCCAAAATATAATCATTTGTTCCTTGTGACACTAATGACATCCTGAACATTTGATCAAAATGCGTTTAGAACTTTTTGCGTAATCCTGCTGACGGACGGACAGTGTGTGAATGGGTGAATGTGAGGTTAATGTAAAACACTTTTAACACCCTGTAGGTGGAACGGAAGTGTAAAAGTGTAAAAGTGTAAAAGTGTAAAAGTGTAATTGTCCAGTTGGACAATGTGAGCTTTTTTCTGTTTTCAACATATTAACACATGAACATCTGCAGAATATTCAAACTGATACTGAGCTTTCCCATTCCCCTTT
Source organism: Siphamia tubifer (assembly GCA_020466265.1). Taxonomy (NCBI): domain Eukaryota; kingdom Metazoa; phylum Chordata; class Actinopteri; order Kurtiformes; family Apogonidae; genus Siphamia; species Siphamia tubifer. The sequence goes on from CM035804.1 coordinate 50,598,268, forward strand.
GACGGAACAGACCGGAAAATCATTAGCGTTCCATTTCATTCATGTTCAAACTCTGGTGGAATTAGAAATGAACCGGATCAGTCTGACCTGCCGTCGGAACAGTTCATTGGTGTTTTGTGTAGGTTTATCTTTAAAAGGTTCTGTGGTCACTTATTATCAGAAAGACATTAGAATTTACTAAAGATTTATTTCATATTTAACCATGAAAACCACAGGGTCATTGTTTTTTTAGTTTCATGAGAATCACACACACACACACACGTGTATATATATATATATATATATATATATATATATATATTCCATGAATTTTTTATATTGTAGTAAATGTGTTGGAGTGAGTGTCAGCTGATTTTCACTGTTAAACCACCAGCTGCTGAGGGTGTGTGTGTGTGTGTGTGTGTGTGTGTGTGTGTGTGTGTGTGTGTGTGTGTGTGTGTGTGTAGTGGACAGATTGAGCTGGTTAAAGCTTTAATCCCAGGCTTTAGTCACAGTTATTAAAAGAACTGTGTGTGTTTTAGAACTGTATGTGTGTCAAGATGGTTTGTCAGGGATTATTATTTTATTATTTTTATTTCAACCTGAGACAATGAATTAAAAAAAAAGTTTCAAAACAACAAAAACAGACCAAAAAGGAACGGTGTGTGTTTTCACATCATCAATGCCTGTTTTTGTTTTATTTTGTTCATTTTTGTCTTAAAGATCATATTAGACTTTTTTTTTTATTAGTTTCCATCCATCCATTTTTTCATTCTGTCTCTTAATTTTCCATCATTAATCAAATGAATCTTACTTTGTTCTTGTCATATTATCCTTACACATTTTACATGAGTTCTGTCTTGCCTGGTTCTGATCTTTTCATCTTCTGTCTGGAACATTTTCATATTACCATCTTTTCACACACACACACACATATATATATATATATATATATATATATATATATATATATATATATATATATATATATATATATATATATATATATATATATATATATATATATATATATATATATATATATATATATATATATATATATACAGTGAGAGTAAAAAGTATTTGATCCCTTGCTGATTTTGTTGGTTTGCCCACTAATAAAGACATGATCATTCTATACTTTTAATGGTAGATGTATTCTAACATGAAGAGACAGATTATCAAAATGAAAATCCAGAAAATAACTTCAAAGAATTTATTTTAATTCATTTGTTTTTCATTGAGGGAAATAAGTATTTGATCCCTCTATCCGAAAGCACTTAATACTTGGTGGCAAAGCCTTTGTTTGCAAGCACAGCGGTCAAACGCTTGTTGTAGTTAACCACAAGGTGAGCACACATATCAGGGGGAATTTTGGCCCACTCTTCTTTGCAGATCCTCTCTAAATCATTAAGGTTGGTGGGCTGTCGCTTGGCAACTTGGACCTTCAGCTCTCTCCATAGATTTTCGATTGGATTGAGGTCCGGAGACTGGCTGGGCCACTCCATGACCTTAATATGGTTCTTCTTGAGCCAGTCCTTTGTTGCCTTTGCTGTATGCTTCGGGTCGTTGTCATGTTGGAAGACCCAGCCACGGCCCATTTTCAGCTTCCTAGCAGAGGGGAGGAGGTTGTCCCTCAGGACTGCTCGGTGCATGGCTCCATCCATCTTCCCACTGATGCGGTGAAGTAGCCCTGTGCCTTTGGCAGAGAAACACCCCCAAAACATAATGTTTCCACCACCATGCTTGACGGTGGGCACAGTGTTCCTGGGATCATAGGCAGCATTTTTCTTCCTCCACACATGACGAGTAGAGTTTAGGCCAAATAGTTCAATTTTGGTCTCGTCTGACCACAGAACCTTCTCCCAATCACTTTGTGCATCTTTGAGGTGATCATTGGCATACTTTAGGCGAGCCACCACATGTGCCTTCTTAAGCAGGGGTACCTTTCGGGCACTGCAGGATTTTAATCCATTGCGGCGCAAAGTGTTGCCAATTGTTTTCCTGGTGACTGTGGTCCCAGCTGCCTTGAGGTCATTCACTAACTCCCGCTGTGTGGTTGCAGGCCGATTTCTCACTGTCCTCATGATCATTGCCACCCCACGAGGTGAAATCTTCTGTGGAGCACCAGACCGAGGTCTATTGATGGTCATGTTATACTCCTTAAATTTTCTCACAATTGCACCAATGGTTGTTACTTTAATACCCAGCATCTTGCTAATGTTTTTGTAGCCCATTCCAGATTTGTGCAGGTCAACAATCCTGTCTCTGAGGTCCTGAGAGAGTTCTTTAGTCTTACCCATGCTGGAGAGTTTGGAATCTGTCTGATTGTCTGATTCTGTGAACAGGTGTCTTTCATACAGGTGATTATTTAGAACAGGTGTCTTCAATTCAGGTAACAAGTTGATTGGGAGTGTGTAACTGGTCTGTGAAAGCCAGAACTCCTAATGCATACTAGAGGATCAAATACTTATTTCCCTCAATGAAATACAAATAAATTCATATATATTCCTTCAAGTTATTTTCTGGATTTTCATTTTGATAATCTGTCTCTTCATGTTAGAATACATCTACCATTAAAAGTATAGATTGATCATGTCTTTATTAGTGGGCAAACCAACAAAATCAGCAAGGGATCAAATACTTTTTACTCTCACTGTATATATATATATATATATATGTATGTATGTGTATATATATATATATATATATATATATATATATATATATATATATATATATATATATATGTGTGTGTGTGTGTATAAGCGACCGGATTGGTGCGGAAGGTTGCCGGTTCGAATCCCAGGTGTGCCCTTAGGTAAGGCACTTTACGCTATACATGCCTATACCTCACGATGAGCGATACAATAAATAGAGTCATACCGGCTCGGACGGCGCCCGGGACAACAAGGTCCGCGTTAGGGGTTGAGGAACCAGGACACCCTGATGTTAAATTGGCTACTGGAACAAGACATTCATGGAGCAGGGCAGAGAACATGGTACTGATGGAGTGTTAC
>CM035804.1:50608766-50610802 GCA_020466265.1 Siphamia tubifer
CTGAGCCCATGGTTCCCTTTAGCTCCGGCCCTGCTCTCATTACTGGATCAAATATTGATGAGTGTTCCAAACCCAAAATGATAATTGATCAGTGTTTTTTGTCCTGTAGTAGAAGTGAATGTGATCCAGAAACAGTCAGTGGTAATAATGTTGTATTTTAATACAAAGTCACATTTAATGTAAATGTTTCAAGTAAAATGTTCACAACATGTGATTATGACTGAAGTATTGATTTACTTTGTATCCAGTGAATATTGTACTATTACTACAAATACTACTGTACTATTACTACAAATACTACTGTACTATTGCTACTAATACTACTGTACTATTAATAATACTACTGTACTATTTCTACAAATACTACTGTACTATTACTACAAATACTACTGTACTATTGCTACTAATACTACTGTACTATTAATAATACTACTGTACTATTGCTACTAATACTACTGTACTATATCTACTAATACTACTGATACTATTACTACTTGTAGTACTACTACAGTTTTACTACTCCTATTAATTAACAGTGTATGTAAACAGCTGCATGTGTTTTTTCTTCCATTGTCTCTTCTTTATATTTTAACAGAACTCTTGTCCTGGGAACCAGCCTCATTAAAAACCTGCACTAGTTTCCATTGGCCCAGTCTGGACGTCAGCCAATGCTGTGACCCACTGAGGTGCTGCTGCTCTGAACCCCCCCCCCCACACACACACACACCCACACACACACACACACACACACACGCTGAACACTTCAGTTAAATGATGAAGCGCTTGGGGGTTTGACCGCTGAGGACGGACACGGTGGTGCGTTCAGGGACACCGCTGTGGTGGGTCAACACAAATCCTAACACAATTACAAGTGCAGCCTGGCACAACAAACCCCGCCCCCTTCACACACATTTGATCTGATTGGTCCCATCTCTTCTCATCTCTCTTGAAAACACATTTTTGGAGACTGTGACCTTTGACCGACATTCATCCAAATTTAATCAGATCTATTCTGGACGACCTCACACCTTTACTGATTATGTTATAGAAATTAGTTCAGTAGTTTTTGTGTAAACCTGCTGACAATCAAACTCCAGTTTCTATGACAACCTGTTCTTGAATTGGAGCCAACAATGTGATTTTGACCTTTCTACTAAATGTGACCTTGACCTTTGACCTTTTGCTAATTGATAATTTTGTTATATGTATATATGTGTCAGTGTGTGTAATATTCTGATAATATATCCAGTATTGATTAAGTTATAGCATGAAATGTCTATGTTTGACACACAGTATTACATGTCACCTTTGACCTCCACAGATCTGAAAAACTATTGGTTGTAGGTGATAAAACCAATTATGATCATTTGGTACCAATCTGAAAGTTCTGTGACCCTATGTTCTGGAGTTAGAACCATTTTGACCTTTTAGTTAATTGTGACCTTGACCTTTGACCTTTACTCTAATGGATCATTACATCTAATGTGCATTAGTTAAATCCATATGAACATGTCATTTAATGGTGATATCTACAGTATTCACTGAGTTATAGAATGATATGGACACACACACACACACATATACACATATACACACACACACACAGACACACACACACACACACACACAGACACACACACATATACACACACAGACACAGACACACACACACACACATATACACATATACACACAGACACACACACACACACATATACACATATACACACACACAGACACACACACATATACACACATACACACACACACACAGACACACACACACACACACACACAGACACACACACATATACACACACAGACACAGACACACACACACACACATATACACACACACACACAGACACACACACACACACATATACACATATACACACACACACACACAGACACACACACATACACACACAGACACAGACACACACACACAGACACACACACACATATACACACACAGACACACACACACACACACATATATACACACACAGACACAGACACACACACACACACAG
>CM035804.1:50628402-50638402 GCA_020466265.1 Siphamia tubifer
AAACCACAGTGAACACCCCCCAAACCACAGTGAATACCCCCCAAACCACAGTGAACACCCCCCAAACCACAGTGAACACCCCCCAAACCAAGTTCTGCTCATGGATCTGCTCAGTTGTCAGACTGTTTCAATCACTGCAGAGACTAAAACACCCCCACTCCTCCATTCACCACCTCCTCTTTTCTCCTCCTCCTCCTTTCACCCCCTCCTATCACCCCCTCCTCCTTTCACCCCATCCTATCACCTCCTTCTCCTTTCACCCCCTCCTCCTATCACCTCCTTCTCCTTTCACCCCCTCCTCCTTTCACCCCCTCCTATCACCTCCTCTCGTCCTTTCACCACTTCCTGTCACCCCCTCCTTTCACCCCCTCCTATCACCTTCTCCTTTCACCCCCTCCTATCACCTTCTCCTTTCACCCCCTCCTCCTATCACCTCCTTCTCCTTTCACCCCCTCCTCCTTTCACCCCCTCCTCCTATCACCTCCTTCTCCTTTCACCCCCTCCTCCTTTCACCCCCTCCTATCACTTCCTCTCGTCCTTTCACCACCTTCTCCTTTCACCCCCTCCTCCTGTCACCCCCTCCTCCTTTCACCCCCTCCTCCTTTCACCCCCTCCTCCTTTCACCCCCTCCTCCTTTCACCCCCTTCTCCTTTCACCCCCTCCTATCACTTCCTCTCCTCCTATCACCTCCTCTCGTCCTTTCACCACCTCCTGTCACCCCCTCCTATCACCCCCTCTTCCTGTATTTATATGGTGAACACATCAGCCTGGCCCCACCCTCTGTGACTGTTGCTAGGCACCCATTGAGTTGTGTTTATGGCCTCAGGAACGATTGCAATGTGAAGTATGGTGAATCCTCGAGTATTTGTCAGACACAGTGAAGGAGTTGGTTCAACTGAAGAACACACTGTTTACACCAATAACCAATTAATACTGGGGGGGGGGGGGGTTATCACTGTTGAAAGACAAGACACTTATTTATGTCCTCATCACTGCTGTTAAATCTTTTTGTGAAGCCACATTTTTGTATTGTTACCTCCGCAAAGGAGGTTATATTTTACCTTGTTTGTTTGGTTTACTGTTTGTTTGTTTGTCCGTTGGATAACTCAAAAAGTTATGGACAGATTTTGATGAAACTTTCAGAGTTGTTGATAATGAGTCAAGGAAGAAACCACTAAATGTTGATCTGTAAAGGTCAAAGGTCAAGGTGCCAGTGAAGGTCAACAGTTCAAACACATCAGTGGTGATATCTCAGAATCCAGACCAGATAATATCAGGTGTTATGTCTGACCTTCTGACCTCAGATGAGATAACACCCATAGGCTCCATGACGTCACGTAAAGACGTCACGTAAAGACGTCACATGACGTCATGTGACGTTGCACCAATGGTATATTTGGTAAATGTATGACCTTTAACCTTAAAGCAGGTTATTGACATATTTAGTTAAATCAGACAATATCTTGTGATTCATATTTAACATTAGATCTAACATGTGACATTTGGTCATTGTTTAATGTGTTAGCGTTAGCGTTAGCATAGACTGGTGCTGCTTCACTGAGGTCTGAACTCTACCACTGATCTAGTTTAATGTGTTAGCGTTAGCATTAGCACAGACTAGTGCTGCTTCACTGAGGTCTGAACTCTACCACTGATCTAGTTTAATGTGTTAGCGTTAGCGTTAGCACAGACTGGTGCTGCTTCACTGAGGTCTGAACTCTACCACTGATCTAGTTTAATGTGTTAGCGTTAGCATTAGCACAGACTGGTGCTGCTTCACTGAGGTCTGAACTCTACCACTGATCTAGTTTAATGTGTTAGCGTTAGCGTTAGCACAGACTGGTGCTGCTTCACTGAGGTCTGAACTCTACCACTGATCTAGTTTAATGTGTTAGCGTTAGCACAGACTGGTGCTGCTTCACTGAGGTCTGAACTCTACCACTGATCTAGTTTAATGTGTTAGCGTTAGCATTAGCACAGACTGGTGCTGCTTCACTGAGGTCTGAACTCTACCACTGATCTAGTTTAATGTGTTAGCGTTAGCATTAGCACAGACTGGTGCTGCTTCACTGAGGTCTGAACTCTACCACTGATCTAGTTTAATGTGTTAGCGTTAGCGTTAGCACAGACTGGTGCTGCTTCACTGAGGTCTGAACTCTACCACTGATCTAGTTTAATGTGTTAGCGTTAGCACAGACTGGTGCTGCTTCACTGAGGTCTGAACTCTACCACTGATCTAGTTTAATGTGTTAGCGTTAGCATTAGCACAGACTGGTGCTGCTTCACTGAGGTCTGAACTCTACCACTGATCTAGTTTAATGTGTTAGCGTTAGCATTAGCACAGACTGGTGCTGCTTCACTGAGGTCTGAACTCTACCACTGATCTAGTTTAATGTGTTAGCATTAGCATTAGCACAGACTGGTGCTGCTTCACTGAGGTCTGAACTTTACCACTGATCTAGTTTTCTTTAAAAAGTTGGGGGAAAAAATTGTTAATCAAATTTTTTGTGAAAAAACAAGCTTTTTTTTTTTTAGGACATAGCCACCCAGAACTACCCATCAAAAACTCTGACTTGCTATCCACATTCAAATCCAGTCTTAAAACCCATATTTTCAAACTGGCTTTGGCTTATTTTATTTTATTTATTTATTTATTTTCTTAATGCATTGATTGTCTGTTATGTATGTATGTTATGTAAAGCGTCTTTGAGTGTCCAGAAAAGTGCTATATAAGTTTGAGGTGTTATTATTATTATTATTATTATTATTATTAGACCTATGAGAGGGGTGTTGTTTGATTGTCAGGTTTATGCAAAAACTATTGGATCGATTTTAATGACATTTTCAGTAAAGGTTAGAGGTGATCCATATTCATTCATTCATTATCTGAACCCGCTTTATCCTCACTAGGGTCACGGGGGTCACTGGGGGCCTAATCCACCTACAATGGGTGAAGGCGGGGTACACCCTGTATGAGACGCCAGTTCATGGCAGGGCTGAACATATATAGACAAACAATCACTCTCACATTCACACCTATGGACAATTTTAGATTAACCAATTAACCTATCAGTGCATGTGTTTGGATGGTGGGAGGAAACCGGAGTGCCCGGCGAAAACCCACGCGGACACGGGGAGGACATGCAAACTCCACACAGAAAGGTCTGGTACGGGATTCGAACCAGGGTCCTTCTTGCTGTGAGGCACGAGTGCTAACCACTGCACCACCGTGCTAACCACTGCACCACCGTGCTAACCACTGCACCACCGTGCTAACCACCGCACCACCGTGCTAACCACCGCACCACCGTGCTAACCACCGCACCACCGTGCTAACCACCGCACCACCGTGCTAACCACCGCACCACCGTGCTAACCACCGCACCACCGTGCTAACCACCGCACCACCGTGCTAACCACCGCACCACCGTGCTAACCACCGTGCTAACCACCGCGCTAACCACCGCGCTAACCACCGCGCTAACCACCGCGCTAACCACCGCGCTAACCACCGCGCTAACCACCGCACCACCGCGCTAACCACCGCACCACCGCGCTAACCACCGCACCACCGTGCCGTGGTCCATATTAAATACCATGAAAATGTGGTCAATGTAGGTCAAAGGTCAAATTCACCAAAAATGTGTTTTCATAATGATAAGAGACAAGATCCAGTGTGTGAGGGGGCGGGGCTTGTTATCAGCACAGCAGTTGTTAATCTCGCCCAACATCGGTTCTGTGAGATTATTGTAAACACTGTCTGTGTCCCCACACAGTCATATTATGCTATAACTCAATGAATACTGTAGATATCACCATGAAATTACATGTTCATATACATAAAGCTAATGTGCATCAGATCCATTTGAGTAAATGTCAAAGGTCAAGGTCACAATGAACTAAAAGGTCAAAATCACATTATTGGTTCTAACTCCAGAACAGAGGGTCACAGAACTTTCAGATTGGTACCAAACGATGCAGAATGAATATTTATACAATTGTAATAATTAGTGTTATCACCTACGACCAATAGTTTTTCAGATCTGTGGAGGTCAAAGGTGACGTGTCCAAATTAACTTGTGTAACAGTGTGTGTGTTTAGTGCAGAAGGCTTTGTTCTGAGGCCTCCCATTGGTTCAAATCTATAATTCTGTAGATTTCTATTTAAGGGTTGTCTAGAGGGAATCCCCATCTTTCCAACGGTACCAAACATGACGGGGAAATACCTAACGCCAGCGCCAAGGAAAGTCGTGTTTGGAGTCGATTTGTCTTAGTTTTAGACTTAATTACTGTCAGAGTCAGTTGTTGTTCTTCCTAAAAGACATGATTTGAAGAAGTTACGCTAGGAATTTAACAAACACTCATAGTTAGAAGTGTTCAGGAGACATTTTACTGGGATTTTATTAATAAACTTTCAATCATTTTGACCCATATAACGTATGTGAGGCTAAAGTTAAAAAAACCGCTGTGACTGAACCACTGCTTTAATGATGGACGGACACACATTATTAATTAACATAATTTATGATCAATGAACAACATTTTAAATTATTTAAGTATGCAGATGACATGGCCTTAGTTGCCCTGCTACTTAAATCAGATCCCTGTGGTGTAGATGCCTACCTTGCTCACACTGTAGCACTCGAAGCATCACACCAGCCAGCTAGAAATTAATGTAGGCAAGACAAAGGAATTAATCATGCTTAAACCAGATATTACTGTACTGTCAGTTTCGCTGGATGGCCAATTCATAGAATCTGTGGAGGACTTCAAATACCTAGGCACAGTTCTAGACTCCCAGTTGAGCTTCTCTGGTAACACAGAGTATATTTACAAGAAATGTTCCCAGCGACTTTATCTACTCAGAAAGCTGAATAGCTTCAGTGTTAGTCAGCAGGTCCTAGAACTTGTGTACAAAACCATAATTGAGAGTGTTTTGACATTTCACCTGTCTGCCTGGTTTGGTCATCTAAACTGTAAATTCTTGAACAAACTGTCTAAGATTGTGTCAATGGATAGTAAAAACATTGGGAAGCCCCAAAAGGCCCTGAGCCTATTATACAAGGAGAGGGTGAGGAAGAAAGCCCTGAGCATCATAGCCCATAGCTCCCATCCTCTCTCCAGAGAGTTTGTGCTTTTGAACTCTGGTAGGCGCTACAGAGTCCCCCTAGCGACCAAAAATATTTAGAAGACGTCTTTTGTCCCCAGATCAGTCAACATTCTCAACTCGACAGAATGACCTACTGCACGATGGTTTTTTAATGTTGGTTTACCTTTTCTTAGTGCTGTTGTTTAATATTTCTATGATGTGATCCTCACTGTTGTATTGTACCCTTAATGTCTGGTCTGTATGTTTTTTTGGTGAGCCAAAGATGAATTTCCACCTTGGTGGACAATAAAGATCTATTATTATTATTATTATTATCATAATATTACACACACTGACACATATATACATATAACAAAATTATCAATATTGCAAAAGGTTAAAGGTCAATGTCAAATTTAGCAGAAAGATTAAAATCACATCATTGGCTCTAATTCAAGAACAGGTTGTCATAGAACCTGAAGATTGGAATAAAATAGGGGCGGGGTTAAACATTCTGTGAATACTAGTTGTTTTTGTGTCCGTACGTTTACATGTTGGTTGTGTTTCTTTCAGGGGGGCGGCTGTGCTCGTTCTCGCCATGCATCGAACAGGTCCAGAGGACGTGTGAGGCTCTGGCCGACCGTGGCTTCCAGGAGATCAACACGTTGGAGGTCCTGCTGCGAGTCCACGACGTCCGAACCGTCTCCCTACCGCTGCCTGACTTCGGCTCCAGCCCCTCGATCCCGGCCCCGGGTGACACAGATGTAAAGTCTCCTAGCAACGCCTCAGTCTCCATCAAAACCACCACACCGCCGCGAGAAATCCCTGGACACACGGGATACCTCACCTTCGCCACCAAACCCAGAAGCTAAAGCTGGATTCATCAGCTGGACACGGGTGTCTGCACCTTTTCTATCAGACCTGCAGGTACCAGGGTCCAGCAGGCACCAGGGTCCAGCAGGCACCAGGGTCCAGCAGGCACCAGGGTCCAGCAGGCACCAGGGTCCAGCAGGTACCAGGGTCCAGCAGGTACCAGGGTCCAGCAGGCACCAGGGTCCAGCAGGTACCAGGGTCCAGCAGGTACCAGGGTCCAGCAGGTACCAGGGTCCAGCAGGCACCAGGGTCCAGCAGGCACCAGGGTCCAGCAGGCACCAGGGTCCAGCAGGTACCAGGGTCCAGCAGGTACCAGGGTCCAGCAGGCACCAGGGTCCAGCAGGTACCAGGGTCCAGCAGGTACCAGGGTCCAGCAGGTACCAGGGTCCAGCAGGTACCAGGGTCCAGCAGGTACCAGGGTCCAGCAGTGTCATAATTCTGGTGCTGTTTCACTGCTGGAAACAAATCAAGACCATCTGATCTGGAGTCATTTAATTTTAACATAATCTGAGTTATTACCACGTTTTATAAAAGAATGAGTTTTAATTTGTACATGAAAGGCCTTTTTTGAATTATTTAACATTTTATATCCACGTGAATACACGTGTTTGTTTCATGGACCTGAACACTGACGAAAAAGGAAATGATTTAATTTTAACAATCTGATTTAGTTTCACTTCACATTTTATTAAAAAAAAATCAGTTTTAATTTGTACAGGAAATAATTGTTTTATTGTTTTATATTTTGTATCCACAAATATAAGTTTGTCTTGTTTGTTCCTTGGACCTGAGGTATCCATGGTTGGATAATTAAACATGTTCCTCTGAGCAGAACCGGTTCTGTTCCAGTTCAGTCAGCTGGAAAAGTGGCCGTTAATTTAATCATCTAAGTGGTTCTTTAAGGGTGACACAGAAAAACTGTTTGCATCTGCACTAGTTATAAGATAAAATAAAATATTGTCCATTTAAGTCCACGTTAATCTAAGTTTTATTGTAAAACTGTGAAGATCAGTGAGTTTTTATTCCAGGTTTATCCTCGTGATAAACACACCATTAAAAATGAAGCAACACTAATGTTTGAACAGAAGAAAAGAGGCCTTTTAAACCCTTAACTCTGTAATAAATGTCAAATAATGGACATTCTTACACACAACAGGTGGTTTTAAGAGTTTTTATACTTGTAGTTTATTCTTTGTCGGTACTTTTACTGAAATACTTTTTCTCCATAATGAATATTTCCATATATTAGTTAAACATTGGTTTCATTTCTTATGTTTTAAAGGTTTATTTGTTAAAACAAAATGAAAAACATGCTGAAAAGAACAGTTTTTCTATCATAACATCCTTTTTTGTCTTGATATTCCTTCTTTTGTTTACAGATGTGTTTTCATTATTACCTTCACCAAGGACGTATTAGACTGGAGTCTGTCCGTCTGTCCGTCTGTCAGCAGGATTACGCAAAAAGTTCTAAACGCATTTTGATCAAATGTTCAGGATGTCATTAGTGTCACAAGGAACAAATGATTACATTTTGGCAGTGATTCAGAACAGATCCAGAACAGATCCAGAACAGATCCAGAACAGATCCAGGATTCTGGATCACTTTTGAAATTTTACATTGTGGAAAATGGAGAATAGCTTTCAAAGTGATCCTGGATCTGTTCTGGATCACTGCCAAAATATAATCATTTGTTCCTTGTGACACTAATGACATCCTGAACATTTGATCAAAATGCGTTTAGAACTTTTTGCGTAATCCTGCTGACGGACGGACAGTGTGTGAATGGGTGAATGTGAGGTTAATGTAAAACACTTTTAACACCCTGTAGGTGGAACGGAAGTGTAAAAGTGTAAAAGTATAAAAGTGTAATTGTCCAGTTGGACAATGTGAGCTTTTTTCTGTTTTCAACATATTAACACATGAACATCTGCAGAATATTCAAACTGATACTGAGCTTTCCCATTCCCCTTTGACGGAACAGACCGGAAAATCATTAGCGTTCCATTTCATTCATGTTCAAACTCTGGTGGAATTAGAAATGAACCGGATCAGTCTGACCTGCCGTCGGAACAGTTCATTGGTGTTTTGTGTAGGTTTATCTTTAAAAGGTTCTGTGGTCACTTATTATCAGAAAGACATTAGAATTTACTAAAGATTTATTTCATATTTAACCATGAAAACCACAGGGTCATTGTTTTTTTAGTTTCATGAGAATCACACACACACACACACGTGTATATATATATATATATATATATATATATATATATATATATATATATATATATATATATATATATATTCCATGAATTTTTTATATTGTAGTAAATGTGTTGGAGTGAGTGTCAGCTGATTTTCACTGTTAAACCACCAGCTGCTGTGTGTGTGTGTGTGTGTGTGTGTGTGTGTGTGTGTGTGTGTGTGTGTGTGTGTGTGTGTGTGTGTGTGTGTGTAGTGGACAGATTGAGCTGGTTAAAGCTTTAATCCCAGGCTTTAGTCACAGTTATTAAAAGAACTGTGTGTGTTTTAGAACTGTGTGTGTGTCAAGATGGTTTGTCAGGGATTATTATTTTATTATTTTTATTTCAACCTGAGACAATGAATTAAAAAAAAAGTTTCAAAACAACAAAAACAGACCAAAAAGGAACAGTGTGTGTTTTCACATCATCAATGCCTGTTTTTGTTTTATTTTGTTCATTTTTGTCTTAAAGATCATATTAGACTTTTTTTTTTATTAGTTTCCATCCATCCATTTTTTCATTCTGTCTCTTAATTTTCCATCATTAATCAAATGAATCTTACTTTGTTCTTGTCATATTATCCTTACACATTTTACATGAGTTCTGTCTTGCCTGGTTCTGATCTTTTCATCTTCTGTCTGGAACATTATCATATTACCATCTTTTCACACACACACACACATATGTATATATATATATATATATATATATGTATATGTGTGTGTGTGTGTGTGTGTGTATAAGCGACCGGATTGGTGCGGAAGGTTGCCGGTTCGAATCCCAGGTGTGCCCTTAGGTAAGGCACTTTACGCTATACATGCCTATACCTCACGATGAGCGATACAATAAATAGAGTCATACCGGCTCGGACGGCGCCCGGGACAACAAGGTCCGCGTTAGGGGTTGAGGAACCAGGACACCCTGATGTTAAATTGGCTACTGGAACAAGACATTCATGGAGCAGGGCAGAGAACATGGTACTGATGGAGTGTTACTACGGGAGTAACCCCAGTGAGAGAGGGTACATGCAGAGGATGTGGGAGAAATGGTTGCTTCGAAACCCCACATCCTCACTGACTAAGAAACAGCTCCTAGCTCAGTGTTCGAATATCCGCAATAAGAGGTTGCTATCACAGCTAGAGATCAATGAGGTGCAGCGTTGTACCTCATCCACGGTACAAAGATGCTACGGCAAGGGGGAGCCAGGACGACAGGTCAGCTTGGGGGTGGTTTCACCACCACCCCCAAATATCGAGATTGGGTAGAAAGACTAAACACAAGGGCAGCTGACCTGAGAAAGAGAATCATGAAATCCTGGGGGAACACAACTACCTGCTTGCCAAGGCTAAAGAACAAAGTACCAGACCAGACTCTACTGGAGGACCTGAACACTGCACTGCAAACTGTCCCTACCACTACCATCACTGAGACCAATCAGCTGATGTACACAGCAGCAACCGTAATCCTAGAGATGCTTGGCTACAAGATGAACAGCCAGAGCAGCCAGAAGGTTGCCCCATGGAGGAGAAGGCTAGAGGCAAAGATCATGGCAGCACAGAGAGAAGTCAGTGTTTTAACAGAACTAAGCAGAGGTGTGAATCTGAGGAAAGAACTGCCCAAGAAATACAACAAACTGTCCACAGCTGAGGCACTGGAGACTGCTAAGCAAAGGCTCACAGCACTAGCTACCCGCCTAAAGAGATACACAAGAGAGGTAGAGGCCAGGAGAATAAACCAGGTGTTCTCCACCAACCCAGCTAAGGCCTACTCTCAATGATAGGGGGGCAAGGTGACAACG
>CM035804.1:50648402-50703402 GCA_020466265.1 Siphamia tubifer
GTCTCCAAGGATTACTCTGCCGGCGAGGTGACTCCGGAAGCGACGGAGGGAGTGGAAACAGAAGAGGAGCTGCCGAGCAGGTTAGCGGGCTAGGCTAAAAACCACCGCTACCCAGCCTTTTCATAGCAAACCCCAGGTCCATGTGCAACGCAACTGATGAATTGAGGCTGGATTTAACAACCCCCACAGCTACCAGAGGCACCTGCGTGATGATTATCATAGAAACCTGGCTTCACCCTGGGATCCCAGACAATCCTATCAAGCTAGCGGGCCGCGCTACACCGCAGCGACGGGAACGAAGATTCCGGTAAGAGCCATGGAGGTGACTTATGTATTTACACAAACAACAGCTGGTGTACAGATGACACCGTCAGAGCGCACCCACTCCCCTGGTTAACGATCGTCCATTGTTCAATTTTTACAACTGTTAGAAAAGTGATGCATCACAGCAATAAATGTGTAGCTAATGAACTTAGTCATTTGAAGTCCATCAACAACAGAAGGACACTTGTGACAGTGTAGGCCTCCACAAAGGCACCTCCCTCTGCTGTTTTCTCCTTGTAATTACACCTACACCTCTAAAGTCTGGTCTCTGTCACATTCTGAACCACAAACTTTTCAAAAATTCAAAATCATTCAAAGACTGATGGGGTTAGGGTTAGGGTTAGAAGCTGGGAACCCTATGGAGAAAGGACGCTGTCCCACTGGACCTCTAGCTGAAGTTCTTCCAATCCACTTGTCAATCCTTCTCTATGGCTGTGAATCATGGGTCGTAACCAAAGATATGAAGTCCAGCATCAATGCCTGTGCCACATCCTGCTATAGGATAATGCTTGGCATCAAGAGGATAGACAGGGTGTCCAATGCAGAGGTGTAGCGGAGAGTGAAAGTGTGCCCACTAGCCTGCATGGTCATGAACCACCAGCTGACCTTCCTCAGCCACTTGCTCAGGATGGATCCCGGCGAACCTGCCTACATGTATGCATTGTACTGCCCACCCCATGGAGGAAGGAGACCTGGTCGCCAGAATATGAACTATCTGAAGTACATTCAGGAGTGTCTTGGTGACCATCTTGGCATGCTCACGCCCCTGCAGATCTGCAAACTGGCCAAGGACGGAACAGCATGGCGTAAAGTTGTGGCCGACTGCTCTGCAGCCGAACGATGATGATGATGATGATGATGATGATGATGATAATGATAATGATGATGACATATAAATTCTCCAGTAATATACAGATACCAAAATAAAATGTAAGTACAGTAATGAAATAGTTGTAGTGTTACTTCCACCTCTGTAAATAAAGTCGTTTTTCCAGTCGTAACCATCAGAACATGTGTGAGTCACTGTCATGGGATGTTCATTCACAACATTGTGCTTTTCTCAGAAACATGGAAACATGAGGATGAACTGACGCACACACGACTAACACCTAACAATAGACACCACAGAAGAAGAGTCCAAACCCTGCACATCTGCACCGCCCCAAAAAGAACTAAACACAGCTCTGTGCAAAACCCCATCGTAAAAAAAGGAGATGGATTACAAATATATGCCTGGTTTTTATATTTTGATTTTAGATTCAGATCAAAAATATAAAGTGATAAAATGGGCCACTGGGCTGAATTTGATTTGTTTGTGTTTATGTGACCTGGAAGTTCTGCACGCAGCACTTCAGGTCGACAGATGTTTTTAAAAGTGTCATTCTGCTGAAAACCACTTTTGTCCTTTTGGAATCTGATGGGTCACCACGAGTTACTATGGTGATGGGTCACCACGAGTTACTATGGTGATGGGTCACCACGAGTTACTATGGTGATGGGTCACCTAGAGTGACCATGGTGATGGGTCACCACGAGTTACTATGGTGATGGGTCACCACGAGTTACTATGGTGATGGGTCACCACGAGTTACTATGGTGATGGGTCACCTAGAGTGACCATGGTGATGGGTCACCACGAGTTACTATGGTGATGGGTCACCTAGAGTGACCATGGTGATGGGTCACCTAGAGTGACCATGGTGATGGGTCACCTAGAGTGACTATGGTGATGGGTCACCTAGAGTGACCATGGTGATGGGTCACCACGAGTGACCATGGTGATGGGTCACCACGAGTTACTATGGTGATGGGTCACCACGAGTTACTCTGGTGATGGGTCACCACGAGTTACTATGGTGATGGGTCACCTAGAGTGACCATGGTGATGGGTCACCACGAGTTACTATGGTGATGGGTCACCTAGAGTGACCATGGTGATGGGTCACCACGAGTTACTATGGTGATGGGTCACCTAGAGTGACCATGGTGATGGGTCACCACGAGTTACTATGGTGATGGGTCACCTAGAGTGACCATGGTGATGGGTCACCTAGAGTGACCATGGTGATGGGTCACCTAGAGTGACTATGGTGATGGGTCACCTAGAGTGACCATGGTGATGGGTCACCACGAGTGACCATGGTGATGGGTCACCACGAGTTACTATGGTGATGGGTCACCACGAGTTACTATGGTGATGGGTCACCACGAGTTACTATGGTGATGGGTCACCTAGAGTGACCATGGTGATGGGTCACCACGAGTTACTATGGTGATGGGTCACCTAGAGTGACCATGGTGATGGGTCACCTAGAGTGACCATGGTGATGGGTCACCCAGAGTTACTATGGTGATGGGTCACCCAGAGTTGCCATGGTGATGGGTCACCCAGAGTTGCCATGGTGATGGGTCACCCAGAGTTGCCATGGTGATGGGTCACCTAGAGTTACCATGGTGATGGGTCACCCAGAGTTGCCATGGTGATGGGTCACCCAGAGTGACCATGGTGATTGGTCACCCAGAGTTACTATGGTGATGGGTCACCCAGAGTTGCCATGGTGATGGGTCACCCAGAGTTGCCATGGTGATGGGTCACCCAGAGTTGCCATGGTGATGGGTCACCCAGAGTTACCATGGTGATGGGTCACCCAGAGTTGCCATGGTGATGGGTCACCCAGAGTTGCCATGGTGATGGGTCACCCAGAGTTGCCATGGTGATGGGCAGTGTTGGCAAAGTTCACCTTGATTAGGAACTAGTTCAAAGTTCAGTTCATGGATCCCAAAATGAACTTTTTCGTTCTTTTTTTGTGTTATTATTGTAAACTTATTATTAACTGTTCCTAACGTTATCCTGTAGTCAGGAAATCAGGGGAAAATGTCGTCCTCCTGTCAGGGTTAACTTCCCTCTGCAGGTTCTTAGAACACAAGGAGTGGTTTTAGGGAGCTTCATTTTCAATGTTTATTTCCAAGAACGGGACAAACACCTGCTCTGGTCACACTATGTATATTTAACTCTTTTTCTCCACTCCCAAAAACTATCTGCACTCTCTCTCTCTCTCTCTCTCTCTCTCTTTCTTTCCCTCTCTCTCTCTCTCTCTCTCTTTCTTTCCCTCTCTCTCTCTCTCTCTCTCTTTCTTTCCCTCTTGCTCTCTCTCGCGCTCTCATTCGCTCGCTCGTTCACGCTCTCTCTCTCTCTTCTCATTGGTTATTCCACAACATTATGTTTCCAACATTAGTTCAGAATAATACAAAAATGACATCTATGATAATGTTGTGTTTTGATCCCATTTTATTTCTTATAGGACTCAATAATTACAACATGATGAGAACGAAATATGAACTAAATAAGAGCGTAGTTCAATAAATGTCAGAATAACCGTGTTCACAACTTCCTGTTCATTTGGCAAAAGTGAAAAAAATATATCGTTCGTGAACATTCATTCAATGAACTCGTTCACAAACACACAATGTTCATGTCTCCATTGGTTTCATTTTTCACAAGCCTCTGAATCACGGCCATTGAATTTAAAGTCTCCACCCTGCAGTGTTTTTGTGTGTTCCCATCACTGGACAAAAGACCAACTAATGATAACCTGTAGAGTTATTTTTAGGACACACTGTCTTTACACCCAGAGGACTATTATCTCCACAAAGACACTTCAACTTCCATCTGATGTTAAGTTCATTAACTTTAGCTTTAGTTATGAAACTGTTAATACTGTTAATTGTCAACTTGTCATACACTAACGTTAGCACCAGTGTTTTTACTAAAACAGCTGATTAGCATCTAAGCTAATGTTCATAGACAGTAGAGCTGGATGTGTTTGTTTGATTGACAGGTCGCCTACAGTGTGTGTGTGTAAGGTTGTCAAACGACCCTTAAATACGGAATTGTCCCAAATTAAAAACAAACTTACGTCCAGTATTGAACTGAACTTTAAATGAGACGACATTATTATTTTACCATTGATGATTATATTAAAAAAAATAGAAACGCACTCAGAGCGCAGACCTTCGCCAGGATATAGACCCCCCCCAAAATCTAATCATATCCAGATCTCCCCATTACCAACCTACCATGAAAATGTCATTAAAATCCACCCTTAAATTTTCGACTTATCTTCAACACAGACAGATAAACGCCGGCAAAAACATAACCTCCTTGGCGGAGGTAGAGTGTGTGAATGTGGTGGGATTAGTCATAGTGTCCCGTATTTTCCCATCACTGAGTTGGCAGCACTATCTCTGTGTGAAAGACTACAATTATTATTATATATTAGTGCTTTATTTGCAGATATTGATCCTCCTCAGATGTTGTCAGATTGTTCATAGCTTTACTGTCTATTACAATAGAGTCCATGAAATACACACAAATGTTGTCTATACTGCGTCTCAAACATCCAATCCGGTCTTGTGGAAGGGCCTGCCACTCGTCTTGAAGAGCCTGGATCAGCTGACCTCTGTTCATGGGAAGAGGAACACGGTTCTGTATCTGTACACCGAGCGGATCCCATATGTGCTCAGTGGGATTGAGATCAGGTGAATAAAACACTCCATGGGAGTGTTTTGACGTTCTGACCTTCCAGGAACCTTCTGGTGACGCCGGCGGAAGTACATTATCCTGTTGGAAGATACCCACATCCTGATGTTGCTGGAGGAAGGGAACAACATGGGACTCCAGAATATCCCGGATGTAGCTCTGAGCTGTCAGTGTGCCTTCAACAACCACTAGAGGGGTCTTGTGGTGTAGGGATATGCTGGCCCAGACCATAACACTTAGCGTTCACCACGTCTGCGCCAAACTCTTTCCCATCCATCGGCGAAGTCGACACAAAATCTGCTCTCATCAGTGAAGAGAAGAGCTCCCCACTGACGTTGAGGTTTACACAAACACTACTGGACCATTTTCCATGAAATTTTCAGGAAAGGTACAAGATGGTCCAGAATAGACCCCATTAAATGTTGGTGAATGTAGGTCAAAGGTCAAGGTCACAGTCACCAAATATGTTTTCACAATGATCAGAGATAGGTCAAAGGTCAGGAATGTTGTTTTCATTCCTGTATACTCAGTTTAGCATGTAGCTTCTTTTTGCACTCACTGTTGTGTATTGACATAAGAACCTTGACGGACAAATGTGAAGACAGATAACAGAAAGACTGCGTCTATTCCTTGTGTAGTTAATAATAAACCCCGTATAGTTAAAAATAAGCCTAATATTAAAAAACCTATAGGAGTGAGATCAAATAATTTAATAAAAATAGTTTTAAGGAACAATCAGATTAAAAGAACACCTAACAATTTTATCCAATGTGGACTGATCAATATTAGGTCTATTTCTTCCAAATCGTTGTTAATAAACGATCTAATTAGTGATTACAAAATTGATATTTTAGCTCTGACTGAAACCTGGCTGCAGCAGGATGAATATGTCGCATTAAATGAATCCACGCCACCAACACATGTGAACTATCACACAGCCAGAACCAGTGGCCGTGGTGGAGGAGTGGCAATAATATCCCACTCCAGTTTAGGTCTTAGCCCTAAAATTAATCATAAAACTAATCCCACTTACCACTCCTTTGAAAGTCTAGTTTCATCCATTACTTTCCCCAACTGCAGAAACCAAAAACCAGTCCTTTTTGTCCTAGTTTATGTCCCTCCTGGTCCTTATTCACAGTTTTTATTAGAAGTCTCTGACTTTCTATCCAGTGTAGTGTTGAACTGGGATAGGATTATAATAGTTGGTGATTTGAACATACATGTCGATAACAATGCTGACTCTCTTAGTAATGCATTTAGTGACCTACTAGACGGATTAGGCTTTATCCAAAATGTTAATAAACCAACCCACATTCACAGACATACTCTCGATCTGATCTTAACACTTGGTGTTGAAATTAATGACCTCATCGTTTTTCCCCATAATCCCATACTCTCAGATCACTTTTTAATGACCTTCCAGGTTTTGTTTGAGGATATTTCCACCTCAGTGATTAAAACACAAATGAAAAGGATACTATGTGACCGTGCTGTCTCAAAGTACAAAGAGTTAATTCAGTCACTATTTGTGTCTATGTCATGTGATTATGTAAAGG
This sequence comes from Siphamia tubifer, assembly GCA_020466265.1. Classification (NCBI taxonomy): domain Eukaryota; kingdom Metazoa; phylum Chordata; class Actinopteri; order Kurtiformes; family Apogonidae; genus Siphamia; species Siphamia tubifer. Next base: position 50,654,823 of record CM035804.1, read on the forward strand.
ACACATTTAGTCCCAGTATAAGTGATGAGTTAGTCGATAGTACCATGCTCACATTAAAAACTACGTTAGATATAGTTGCCCCCCTTAAGTTAAAAACTACTAAGGTTAGATGAACCTCCCCATGGTACAACACTGACACTCGCTCTATTAAACAAACAACACGTAAATTAGAGGCAATTGAGGCGATCCAACTTAGAAGATTCTCTCAATGCCTGGAAAAATATCTTAATAAAGTATAATCCATCTTTGCGTACAGCCAAAACTAGATATTACTCATCCATAATAGAAGAAAACAAGAATAATCCTAGATTCCTGTTCAGTACTGTAGCCAAACTGACAAACAGACACACCTCCGTGGAACCAGTTATTCCATCCACGCTCCATTCTGATGATTTCCTGTAGTTCTTTAACAATAAAATATCAACTATTAGAGACAAAATAGACACATTTCTCCCAAATATTAGATCAGAAAAAGTAGCGCTTTCAAACCTAGGCCTTTTTAAAAATCCCTCTGTAACACTAAATAATTTCACCACTGTAGACCAAACAGATGTCATATCTATTATCATGTCTTCCAAATCATCACCTGCCTCTTAGATCCAATTACAACTAAACTCTTTAAACAGATTCTGCCCCTAATTATTGGCACTGTCCTAAATATAATTAACACTTCATTAATTACTGGATATGTGCCACAGTCATTTAAATACGCTGTTATTAAACCAATTCTGAAAAAGCCTACCCTAGACCCTGACATTTTAGCCAATTCTAGGTCTATATCTAATTTGCCCTTCCTGTCAAAGGTTTTAGAACGAGTAATAGTTAAACAGCTGTGCCAATTCCTGCAGGATAATAGTTTATTTGAACAGTTTCAGTCTGGCTTTCGTGCCCATCATAGCACTGAAACGGCGTTAGTTAAAGTTACTAATGACTTATTATTAGCCGCTGACATTGGATTAATATGGGTCCTGGTGTTATTAGACCTTAGTGCAGCCTTTGACACCATTGACCACAGTATCTTAGTGCACAGATTAGAATGTGATATAGGTATTAGAGGAGCAGCCCTCTGCTGCTTTAAATCATATTTATCTAATCCATACCAATTTGTTCACATCAACAAACAATCATCGCAATCCTCCAGAGTTAATTATGGCGTTCCTCAAGGGTCAGTCCTTGGGCCTATTTTGTTTACACTATATATGCTCCCTTTAGGTAACATCATTAGAAATCATGGCATTAATTTTCATTGTTACGCGGATGACACACAGCTATATTTATCGATTAAACCTGACCAGACCAGACAAATAGATAAACTAAGTACTTGTGTACAAGACATAAAAATTTGGATGAGTGCCAATTATCTTTTACTGAACCCTGAAAAAACTGAAGTCGTTATAATTGGTCCTAAAGATGCGAGAGACTCCCTAACTAACCAGATAGTTACTCTGGACAACTTAAGTATAACACCCAGTGCCACAGTTAAAAATTTAGGAGTTTTATTTGATCCAGATCTTTCATTCAAAATGCATATCAAACAAACTTAAAGAACAGCCTTCTTTCACCTGCGCAACATAGCCAAAATTAGGAATATTCTGTCTAAAACGACTGCAGAAAAATTAATTCATGCATTTGTTACATCACGATTAGATTATTGTAACTCCTTATTTGTAGCATGTCCTAAATATTCCCTAAAAAGCTTCAACTGGTTCAAAATGCAGCAGCAAGATTATTAACAGGATCAAATAGAAGAGAACACATCACCCCTGTGCTCCAAACCCTGACCCCTGACCCCTAACCCTATCACCCCTGTGCTCCAAACCCTTCACTGGCTTCCAGTTGAGTCTAGAATTAAATTTAAAATCCTCCTCCTTACATATAAAACCGTTAATGGTATGGGTTAGGGTTAGGGGTCAGAGGTCAGGGGTTAATGGTATGGGCCCCTCTTATCTTAAAGATGATCTGGTTCCGTACCAACCCAATAGAACCCTTCGTTCTCAGAATGCAGGTTTACTGAAAGTTCCTAGGGTTTCTAAAAGTACAGTAGGAGCTAGAGCCTTTAGTTATCAGGCCCCTGTCTTATGGAATCAGCTTCCCTTTAATATTAAAGATGCCGAAACAGTCTCTACATTTAAAATTAGGCTTAAAACATTCCTGTTTGAGAAAGCCTATGGTCAGGTTAGCTAAAAATTATGTGACTCATATATCATGTATACATGATGTATGAGTCACAGTTCAGTCTAGGCTGCCCTAGGAGTTAGAATGCTGGGGGAAGTACAGACACTGAGTTCTTTCTTCTCTTTTTCTTCCTCACATCTGTTTCTGTAATTTTTATAACATATCTTTCTTACCAAGTCTGTTCATGACTAGTCACCTGGTGTCCCCTTTCCCCCCTCCCCCCCTGGGGGGAGTGGTGGCTCTCCTGACAGTGCCTGCACGGGAGCCATGGACGACAGGATCTGGAGTATCTCGCCTGTGCTGACCTGTGACCCCGGACCACCGCCCCTGCCTGTCTGGACCAGCCCCCCTTCCTGCATTTATAAATGGACGTTCATCTATAGCCTGTCCGTCCATGGGAGTGGATCTGTCCTTCAATGTGGTTCTCCTCAAGATTTCTTCTTTTTCCCACTGGGTTTGGAAGTTTTTTCTTGCCGAGAAGGAGGGTCTAAGGACAGGGGGAGGGTCTAAGGACAGGGGATGCCTGGGACTTTTCATGTATTTCTGTAGTTGATTATGTTTTTGTAAAGCCCTCTGAGACGACGTTGTTGTGATTTAGGGCTTTATAAATAAAATTGAATTGAATTGAAATTGAATTGAAGACTCTCGGTCAAAGGTCACAATAAAGGTCTAAATTTAATTATGGAAATAACTTAAGTATTAATTTTACAGACTTCCAATCAACACGAGAATGCTGGTCTGTCATTTCTGCATTTCTGTCAATAGCGATGAATGCGTCAACATTGTCACTACTAACAGCTGTGCACCTGCACTTAGCAGCCGCTAACACTGGTAACAGCTAACACTGCCCAACAACTGATGACAGTAGTTTGATAAGATGCACAGCTGTTAGCAGTGTTAGCAGCTGCTACGTGCAGGTGCACAACTGTTAGCAGTGACAACGATAGCGCATTAATCGCTATTGAGATAAAGTAGCTCCAAACAATTACGAGGTGTGAGTTTTTGTTCCGTGACGCTTTTGTTTTGTAAATAAATCACTCATTCCAACACATACTGTTTTGAGAAGATACAGGTTTTATTTTGTTGACCCCAGGAAACCTGCCGGGACTACTTTGGCTTTGACCAAAACCGGACCAGAACTGGACTCACAGGACACTGTGGGGGGTAAGTCACTGTGTGTGCACCAGAGGAAAGGAGCGGAGTCAGAAGAGAGGGGCGGAGTCACTGTGGGTGCACCAGAGTAAAGACACTGATGACAAACACATTCATCTGAACTGTCCCTTTAAGAGCAAAAATGTGTGCAAAAGGGGCGGGGTTTGTTGTTTGTTTTTAATTTTTTCATACCTGCTAAACACCGGTCTACTAACCTCAGCAGTCAACCAGGAAAAATCCCAATCCGTCCTTCCAGTGGTCCGTCCACCCATGGATGTGTCTCACACTGGCACATTTCCAGCCTTTATTTATGTTGTGTATCTTTTAACAGCTGTTCTATGTTGACTTATCACAACAATGCCTGAGTGTCACCTGACAGTTTGACTCCAGAGCATCAAGATGAAAGACTGAGCAGGTATGTCATCACCAAGACCCAAACATCCACAGGCCTGGTTCTGGTCAATGTGGTGCCCTGGGCCAACACTAGACTGACATTAGGCCAACACTAGGCCCACACGAGGTCCACACTAGGTCCGCACTAGGCCCACACTAGACTGACACTAGGCCAATACTAGACTGACACTAGGCCAACACTAGACTGACACTAGGTCAACACTAGGCCAACACTAGGCCCACACTAAACTGACACTAGGTCAACACTAGGCCAACACTAGGCCCACACTAGACCGACACTAGGTCAACACTAGACTGACATTAGGCCAACACTAGGTCAACACTAGGCCCACACGAGGCCCACACGAGGCCCACACTAGGTCCGCACTAGGCCCACACTAGGCCAACACTAGACTGACACTAGGTCAACACTAGGCCAACACGAGGCCCACACTAGGTCCGCACTAGGCCCACACTAGACTGACACTAGGCCAACACTAGACTGACACTAGGTCAACACTAGGCCAACACTAGGCCCACACTAGACCGACACGAGGCCAACACTAGGCCCACACTAGACTGACACTAGGCCAACACTAGGCCAACACTAGGCCCGCACTAGGCCAACACTAGGTCCACACTAGGCCCGCACTAGGTCCGCACTAGGCTCACACTAGACTGACACTAGGCCAACACTAGACTGACACTAGGCCAACACTAGACTGACACTAGGCCAACACTAGACTGACACTAGGCCAACACTAGACTGACACTAGGTCAACACTAGGCCAACACTAGGCCCACACTAAACTGACACTTGGTCAACACTAGGCCAACACTAGGCCAACACTAGGCCCACACTAGACTGACACTAGGCCAACACTAGGCCCACACTAGGCCCACATGAGGCCCACACTAGGTCCACACTAGGCCAACACTAGGCCCGCACTAGGCCCGCACTAGGCCAACACTAGGCCCACACTAGACTGACACTAGGCCCACACTAGGCACACACTAGGCACACACTAGACTGACACTAGGCCAACACTAGGCCCGCACTAGGCCCGCACTAGGCCAACACTAGGTCCACACTAGGCCCACACTAGGCCCACACTAGGTCCACACTAGGCCCACACTAGGTCCACACTAGGCCCACACTAGGTCCACACTAGGCCCACACTAGGTCCACACTAGGTCCACACTAGGTCCACACTAGGCCCACACTCGGTCCACACTAGGCCCACACTAGGCCAAACACTGGACCAACACTAGGTCAACACCCCTCTTTCCTTTTAGTGTAATTGTAAATGATCATGTGTAAACATAGTGTCCTACATCTGATGGAGTACGTACTGAGTGTCTATGAATAATCAGTGTCAATGTTAACTTTAATGATTTATTTACTGTATTTTCACACTATAAGGTGAACTGGATTATAAGGAGCATTAAGTGAAGATAAACACTAACAATAACTATAAACCTTTTTGGAACATGGAACAAAACACTGATTCTGATAAATCAAAGTTTAAAAGAGTTGTGACATAAAAAGTCTACATTCCCAGTCACTAAACCCAAGCAGAATGAATCCATATATAAAGCACACTGTTGTTTGTGTAGTAAATTAAAGTCTTTTCAGTTCAGCTTATCGTCCAGTAAATACACTATCTTAATGTTCTAATTCTGTGGGACTGTGCGCCACCAACACATCTGGTTGCCTTGGCGACCGCCTAGTCTGACTATGACTAACACTGACTCTGTCCACAGGCCATTGAATGCAAGAAAAAGGAATTATTCACAAGACCGAGCAGGATAAGAGTCTGAAAAATGCAAGACGGATCCCCCGCTGCTTCTGTGTCTGAAAGGAGGATTATTGGGCTGTGAGTGAAGAACGTGCTCAGAACAGCCAGTGAGGTTATGTCATACAGAATACAGCTGTGCACTGGACCAGGACTCTTATGTAATGTTCCCACAGAAAACATGACATAAGCTGCTCATAAAAGGTTTGGGTTTGGTGGTCTGGTGTATGAGTGTGTGTGTGAATGGGTGAATGTGAGGCTAATGTAAAGCGCTTTGAGCACCATGAAGGTGGAAAAGAACTATATAAGCGCAGTCCAAAAAAACCCATGTGTCATTCGTTCATTAGTTATTTAAAATAAAGCCAAAAATAAGACAATGAAAAAAGAACTTATTTTTTCATTATTTGTTTCCAAAACCAAAATGTTTTCCTTTTTGTGCTTAAATGAATAATAGAAATAACTAGTTTTCACAGAATGTTTAACCCCGCCCATATTTTGTCCCAAACTCCAGTTTCTATGACAACCTGTTCTTGAATTAGAGTCAATAATGTGGTTTTGACCTTTCTGCTAAATACGACCTTGACCTTTGATCTCTTGCAATATTAATTATTTCATTATATGTATATATGTGTCAGTGTGTGTAATATTATAATAATATATCCAGTATTGATTAAGTTATAGTGTGATATGTCTATGTTTGACACAAGTTACACAAGTTAATTTGGACACGTCACCTTTGACCTCCAGAGATCTGAAAAAATATTAGTCGTAGGTGATAACACCAATTATGAGAATTGTATAAATCTTCATTCTGCATCGTTTGGTACCAATCTGAAAGTTCTGTGACCCTCTGTTCTGGAGTTAGAACCATAATGTTATTTTGACCTTTTAGTTCATTGTGACCTTTGACCTTTAGTCAAATGGATCATTGCATCTGATGCACATTAGCAATATGTATATGAACATGTCATTTAATGATGATATCTACAGTATTCATTGACTTATAAGGATATGTCTGTGTGGACTAGGTATGTTTTATTTATTTATTTTATTTCCAACATTCTAGGATGCTAAAGAGTTGTCTCTGTAATTTCTGCCTAAACACTTTGTATAATTTATTTATTTTAGTTTTTGTTTTCACCTGTTTAAAAAAGAAATACATGAAATTGTCAAAGCAACAGGTGTAATGAACGGTAAAAGTGCAAAAGACAAATAATAAAAAAAACACACAAAAGTAAAAAACACAGTAAGTAGCAAGATTAAAAAAAAAATATTTAAAAAATAAATAACTAGAAAAGCCACACCCCCCTCCACTAATTACCACCAAACTTTTATCACTTGTTCCTTGGGTCAGTGTCAACATTTCCTAAAATTTCAGCCAAATGCGTCCATAACTTTTTCAGTTATTTTGTTATGAATCACATGTTATTGTTTTAAGGCTATGATTTTTCAAACATTTATTTAAATGAAGAAGATGAGAAAGTAAAAAAAATGTATCTTTTATGGAAGTCGTAAGTCCATAATGTCTGCTTTTTTTTAAATCTGTCAGACTACATTTCCCATGATGCTTAGCACAGGTGTTGGATGTGTTCTAATGACGTGTTCATGAAGCTTCAGTTTCAGACACGAAAATGGTAAAGCCTCTTCTGACTGGATTCAAAGGATGATGTGAATATTTATGGTAAGTCTTTGTACAATTATGTTCTGACTTTTTGTCAAATATTTAAAAAATCTATCTTGAATAAGAAGGAATGTGTGGTTTGGTTAAAAACTAGAAATCTGAAAAGTCTTGCAAAGCTTGAAATCAACTTGATAAATGTTTTATTCAGGGTTAGTTTTTCAAAAAGATGAACCTGAAGTCATTTGATGTGAATGTTTCAGTGTTTTTGAACAGTGTTGAATATTAACCCTCTAGAATGTCCCATAATGCTTCAAAATGGACAAATCCAACATGGCCGCCACAGCCAGGTCCAAATCTAATGAATGAGTTCTGAACGGATTTTGATCAAACTTTGAAGATGTATTGGGAGTGTCACAGTGACGACATCTTGGTGTGGATCTGGAAGAGATCCTGGATCTGGAAGAGATCCTGGATCCTGGATCCTGGATCCTGGATCCTGGATCCTGGATCACTTTGAAATGTTCCTTTACAGGAAATGGGGAATAAATTTCAAAGTGATCCAGAATCCAGGATCTCTTCCAGATCACCACCAAAATGTCATCATTTGTTCCTTGCGACACTAACGACACATCCTGAACATTTGATCCAAATCCGTTCAGAACTTTTTGTGTAATCCTGCTGACAGACAGACAGACAAATGTCGGAGCTAATTATGAGACTGAAAGTTTCTGTCCTCTGAGTTTCCCTCTGAAGTTACTCACATCCATTTAGTTGGAATAATCTAATAATAATATAATTATGACAGTTTTAATGTTCATATTAAACATCACAAGGTCTGATTAAAGACCGTTTTAAAGTTCAGTGTAATGAAACATGATGTAACCATGGTAACAGTTGACATGTGCATTAACCTCAGTGTGTCCATCAACTCTGATGGTGTTTGTTTGTGCACAACTGGTGCTGTGGCGTCCTCTGCTGGACAAAGCACAGACCAGAGCAGGGGTGTCAAACTCATTTTAGGCAAAAAAAGAATAATTTTAGGCCATGTTTATACGATGATGATGAAAACACAAGACACAAAAGAGGTGCCTCATCTTCCAATCTTTAATCTGCAATTTAGAAAAGTGTTTTCAGGAGGAAATATTTGTTTATATGAAGATAAAACAGTGGGTGAAATGTGATTGGATGGTTGTGTCAGTAGGTAACTACAGTCTGTGTATGACTGAAATGACTGTCATATTTAAATATAACAGACTTTCTGAGCAGAGACATGTCCCATCCTGGGCCTGGACTGTTTGACCTATTGACCTTAGGGAGGAGCTACAGGTCCATCAGGACAAAGACAAAGCGTTTGACATCCTGCCAATACACACTTGGGTCAAACTATGTGCAATCATTTTATTTTTTATAGTATTTTAATATGTTTTAAATCAGTACATACATATTTATTAGATTTTCTCTGGATATTTTATATTTTAAAAATTTCGATCTATATTTTTTTAGGGTTAGGGTATTTTTTTGCACTGAACAGTGAGGTGCTCTCATCTCACTATATTAGGTTATAGGTTATATTAGGTTAGGCTTATGTACGTGTATTTATTTTCACTTGGAAGTGTCCGTATCTGTCATTAGCTCGTGTGTTACATCGGTACCTGTGGCTGTGGTGCCGAAAATTCACAAACACTCGTTTCATATTAAATAAATATACACTATACGTCAAAACTGTGTTGTTACTAATAGCCCTGGAAAGTATTTAAGGATATAAATTGTTATCAGTAAGACAAGGAGCTCTCTGCATAATTCTCTCGCGATAGGATGAGGATGAGGATGAGGATGAAGATGAAGATGAGGAATGTACACAAACCATAAAGTAAAGGGACGAATCAGGCACTGTTGTGGACAATCGTACTACAATACACAAACTGCGCATGCGCACACAGAGCCCACGTCGGGCCCTTCCGCCCTAGAGAATCATAATTGTCGGGAATTTCCACGGGTCATGTGATTCCTGTGGGATTTTATTAATCTCATGATTGGGATAGGAATAAAAATCAGCAGAGGCGGGAACAACATGTTCAGTTAAAGAAGCAATTGTGATGGAAAGGCTAAGCCCCGCCCTTCTACTTCCAGTCCTTGGGTACTTGGCTCACAAAAAAAATGAATGGGAGTGAATGAAGTGAGTCAAGATAAATTCTGACTGTGTTTGACTCTGAAACGGACACATGATAGTTTAATAATAAATGTTAATGTGTCACAGACGGAGCAGCTGTTTATGATGACGGTAGGTTTTATGTGGGTTAGCTTTTATGTGGGTTAGGTTTTATGTGGGTTAGGTTTATGTGGGTTAGCTTTTATGTGGGTTAGGTTTTATGTGGGTTAGGTTTATGTGGGTTAGGTTTTATGTGGGCTTAGTAAGAGACGACAGTGAGTGGAGGATGTGACGTCACATGTTCTCCAGTCGTGTAGTTTAAATTATTAACAGGTTTTATTCACTAATGAATCAGTCGTTCATTAACAGAAACAGATGAAACATTAATAATTATTATTTATTATGAGGAACAACATGTGTGGGATTCAGGTCACATGACAAACCTGATACCATTTAACAGTTTATTTACCATTGAATACCATTCATTCATTTTCTGATCTCAGGCCCCATGAGCCTCTGGAAGGGGCGGAGCTAACAAAAGTGTCACCTGTAGATGTCAGTGTTTCCTCAGTAGAACACTGACACAACTGCTGTGTACACTGAGCATGTGCAGAACAAGATTGTGATGTCGGTCGGGGTGTGAATCTTTCACTCACACGACGATTCGGTTCGAATCTCGATTCACAGACCACCATCCGATTCAGGGCAATTCATGAAAATGAGTGAGTGATTTGTTTCGGTACGATTCAATCCAATTCTGTTCAGTTGGATTCAATACAAATTGACAATTTAACCACAAGGACTTATTTTATTTAATGTTACTGAGAAGAAAAACAAACAGAAATATCATTTCAAAACCATATCCTTTTGTTTATTTAGTGTCACAGAGAAAATACTGAAAAATATACCTGTAGATAAGTGATATTAATGATAATATACCTGTAGATAAATGATATTAATGATAATATACCTGTAGATAAGTGATATTAATGATAATATACCTGTAGATAAGTGATATTAATGATAATATACCTGTAGATAAATGATATTAATGATAATATACCTGTAGATAAATGATATTAATGATAATATACCTGTAGATAAGTGATATTAATGATAATATACCTGTAGATAAATGATATTAATGATAATATACCTGTAGATAAGTGATATTAATGATAATATACCTGTAGATAAATGATATTAATGATAATATACCTGTAGATAAGTGATATTAATGATAATATACCTGTAGATAAATGATATTAATGATAATATACCTGTAGATAAGTGATATTAATGATAATATACCTGTAGATAAATGATATTAATAATAATATACCTGTAGATAAGTGATATTAATGATAATATACCTGTAGATAAATGATATTAATGATAATATACCTGTAAATAAATGATATTAATGATAATATACCTGTAGATAAATGATATTAATGATAATATACCTGTAGATAAGTGATATTAATGATAATATACCTGTAGATAAGTGATATTAATGATAATATACCTGTAGATAAATGATATTAATGATAATATACCTGTAGATAAGTGATATTAATGATAATATACCTGTAGATAAGTGATATTAATGATAATATACCTGTAGATAAATGATATTAATGATAATATACCTGTAGATAAATGATATTAATGATAATATACCTGTAGATAAATGATATTAATGATAATATACCTGTAGATAAATGATATTAATGATAATATACCTGTAGATAAATGATATTAATGATAATATACCTGTAGATAAATGATATTAATGATAATATACCTGTAGATAAATGATATTAATGATAATATACATGTAGATAAGTGATATTAATGATAATATACCTGTAGATAACTGATATTAATGATAATATACCTGTAGATAAATGATATTAATGATAATATACCTGTAGATAAATGATATTAATGATAATATACCTGTAGATAAATGATATTAATGATAATATACCTGTAGATAAGTGATATTAATGATAATATACCTGTAGATAAATGATATTAATGATAATATACCTGTAGATAAGTGATATTAATGATAATATACCTGTAGATAAATGATATTAATGATAATATACCTGTAGATAAGTGATATTAATGATAATATACATGTAGATAAATGATATTAATGATAATATACCTGTAGATAAGTGATATTAATGATAATATACCTGTAGATAAATGATATTAATGATAATATACCTGTACTAATATACCTATATAAGTATATATACTATATAAGTATAAGTATATAGTATTCTAATGAGTTTGGGACAACCAGACAGTATTGTAAATCTTTACTCATCATTATTATTATTATTATTATTATTATTATTATTATTATTATTATTATTATTATTAGGGGAATTTTATATTCATTAAAGCACATTTTAAAACTCAGCTCCATTATTTTAAATTATTTTATTTTAAATGAATTATCACTGTGTCTCTGAAATGGAGTAAAAATAACAAATGTATGTTGATATCGACTCTGTGATCAAACTTCTTTACTTTAATAATATTTTCACTAAGTCTGTCTCATTTATTTGGAGGTGAATGTTCATACTTTAAATAAGTTTAAAAAAACAACCGTAGAAGACTCCCGACTGTCAATCATTTCTTTCTCTTCTGCTCTGAAGGACTGGAAGCGTCAACAGTCGTTCAGTTCCATAATCCACCATTTTGTTTTCGTCATTCCTAACTTTCTTCGGACTCCTCCGTCAACGTTCAGGCGCTCTAACTACGTGGCTCTACCCTCCTCTGTTGTCCCAGATGTTATTGTGACAGAACATCTGGAGAACGTCAGGTTCATACATTTCTTCTTTTTTTATCTCATTATTTTTCACCGTATAGTGAAGAAAATACAAAGTCGATGTTTCTTTGAAAATGTGAAAATCATCAACGCGTGTTCAGTTCATTTTTTTTTCATGTTCTGCCTCAGATCAATTTGTCGACTGCACATGTGCACAACTACTGACGTTTACTTTATAAATACAATAAACATTTAAAACCGGCAGAATATTCAGAATTTTGGTTAGATTTGTTTCTTTTCTCTAAATATTTTACTTAATTTTTGGTTTTCTTTTTTCACTGAATCCTTGTTCAGTTTTGTTTTTGTATTTTCTCACACAGTTATTTTTGATTCCAGAACAAATACAATCAATGACACAAGTGCAATTTCAACAATATTTTGCCCCAGTTACTCTCCACATTATCATTTAAATACATTAAAGGCAGAATATTTGTAAAAGGACATTTATTTCACATTTTTCAGCTGCTTCATATTTGTTCAGGTTTTTGTAAAATAATGGTTTAATATAAAGATTTTCATGTAATGTTACTATTTTACATTAAAATGTGCACTTTTCATTATTTATAAATAATTCTGATCATATTTTACTGCTCTGACCAGTAATTATTCTGAATGTACAACCTGACACCATTGGACCCTTTGGCAGGTTGGATTTGTCCCCCGGGCCTTATGTTTGACAACTGTGTCCATGAACTCATCCTATTACATCATCAGATAAAAACCTGATGCTCGTCTTCAGTAAAGAGTGAATCTGTGACACTCACATCTTTCATCCAACGTCCCGACAATTCTGTGTTTGCTTAAAATAAACCCTGATGGTCGAGCAGAACCACATTAGAGGAAGAATGCATTTTTATAACCCTGCTATATATATATATATATATATATATATATATATATATATATATATATATATATATATATATATATATATATAGTAATTTCCGGACTATAGAGCGCACCTGATTATAAGCTGCATCCACCTCATTCTAAGAGGAAAACCGATTTTGTACATACACAAGCCGCACCTGTATATAAGCCGCATGTGCCCACATTAAAACATGTAACACAAACACAAAATTAACCCAAACCCGACTTCAAGTCCCGCCAATGAAACTAAATGTCCTTCATTAACCCTTGTGCGGTCCTTCGTAAAAGGCACACTGGCTGTGTCCTACAATCGGGTCTTAAAAACCCAGATTCTAAAGTTCAGTTCCATAGACTCATCACCCCACCCCCCAAGGATATATTAGTGTTTTCAGTAGTAAGCAATGGCATCCTACAGTACGTATAAAAAGGTACATTTGTGAACCACCGGGTCTCTTTGACCCGAAGGACCGCACAAGGGTTAAAGTCCACAGTCCAAAAATCACAGCCGGCAAAATGAACAGAAAATGATACTTAAGGTTTGATGCAGACCTGCAGAGTCCGGGTCCCGTTGAAAGTAATCCAAGGAAAAAAAAGTGTATATTTCCAAAGGTAAGGGAGGGAAAAATATATCCACTATTGTCCGCCGCATCCACAAACAGGTGGCTGGTCGCCGCCTCGCCTCATCTATGGCAGAGTCAGTGATAACTTTAATCTTTGGCAGAGAGTTCAGGTCAAACTCCTCCGTGCCAACGTGCAAAAATAATCCACATGGTCTGGTCGAGCCTCTGTCTTCTCTCACACACCGCCGCGGATTTTTCTTTAAGAAACTTTTTACCCCCTCTTCACCTGTCCGTCACCTTTACCGGTCCCACTTAAACCCGTCACCCCGCGTTTGTTCCGCCCCTCCTTTTTCATTCAGTCTTCCTCTACGCATATATTCCACTGGTCTAAATCTGACCTTTTCTACTCGAGCGCCTCTGGCGGCCGTTAGGAAAATTACATAAATTGGCCGCATCACTGAAAAAGCCGCAAGGTTGAAAGATTAGGAAAAAAGTAGCGGCTTATAGTTCGGAATTTACGGTGTGTATATATATATATATATATATATATATATATATATATACATGGATGACATCAAGCTGTATGCCAAGAATGAGCGTGACATTGATTCCCTAATTCACCTCACCCGGATCTACAGCAAAGACATTGGGATGTCATTGGGACTAGATAAATGTGGGCGGATGATATCTAGAAGAGGAAAGGTGATCACAACTGAAGGCGTTGACCTAACTGAAGGGAATATCATAGATGTGCAGGAAAGTTACAAATACCTACAGAGGGTAAGACAGGTCCTGGAAAGTCAGCTGAACGGTAAAAATAAGATCCAGGCCATTAACACCTATGCCCTGCCAGTAATCAGATACCCAGCTGGGATAATATCCTGGCCACTGGAAGAGATACAAGCCACTGATATCAAGACAAGGAAACTCCTTACCATGCATGGAGGGTTCCACCCCAAGTCCAGTGTCCTGAGGCTGTACACTAAGCGAAAGGAAGGGGGCCGAGGACTAGTAAGTGTCAGAACTACTGTCCAGGAGGAAACGGCGAACCTCCAGGAACACATCAAGAAAATGGCCCCCAATGACCAACTGCTAAGTGAATGCCTCAGGCAACAAAAGCCCAGTAAGGTCGAGGAACCAGAGGGGCTATCATGGAAGGACAAACCCTTGCATGGCGTGTACCATCGGCAAATTGAGGAAGTGGCTGATATGGAAAAGACATACCAGTGTCTGGAAAAGGCTGGACTAAAGGACAGCACAGAGACACTACTCATGGCTGCACAAGAACAAGCCCTGAACACCAGAGCAATAGAGGCCGGGGTCTACCACATCAGACAGGACCCCAGATGTAGGCTGTGTAGAGAAGCCCCTGAAACAGTCCAGCACATCACAGCAGGGTGTAAGATGGTGGCAGGTAAGGCATACATGGAGAGGCATAACCAGGTAGAGGACATACTGTACAGGAACATCTGTAAAGAGTATGGACTGGAGGTCAAGGGTCAAGATGGGAGAACCCCCCAAAGGTGACAGAGAACAAACAGGCCAAGATCCTGTGGGACTTCCAGATCCAGACTGACAAGATGGTGATGGCCAATCAGCCTGACATAGTGGTGGTGGATAAACATGAGAAGACAGTGGTGGTGATAGATGTAGCAGTCCCCAGTGATAGCAACATGAGAAAGAAAGAACATGAGAAGAGAAGAGAAATACCAAGGGCTGAAAGAGGAGTTAGAGAAAATGTGGAGTGTGAAGGCAACAGTGGTACCAGTAGTGATGGGGGCACTAGGGGCAGTGACCCCCAAGCTGGGACAATGTCTCCAGCAGATACCAGGAACAACATCAGAGATCTGTGTCCAAAAGAGAACATTGTTAGGAACAGCTAAGATCCTGCACAGAACCCTCAGGCTCCCAGACCTCTGGTAGAGGACCCGAGTCTGAAGGAGACACCGCCCACGTGGGAGGGGCCTCTGGTAGAGGACCCGAGTCTGAAGGACACACCGCCCAGGTGGGAGGGGCCTCTGGTAGAGGACCTGAGTCTGAAGGAGACACCGCCCACGTGGGGCGAGAGGAACATTTTTATATATATATATATATATATATATATATATATATATATATATATATATATATATATAAAAGTCAATAGTAAATAACAGCTGTGGTGTCGACACTGAACATACCTTTGACTGTCATCCTTCTGAAAATGAAATAATTAGTGTTAATAATTAAACATGAGTAAATACAAATGAATAAATAAAATAAGAAATAAATCAGAAATTAATAAATGAAATCAAACATATAAATAACATAAATTAAAATGAATACAATTAAAACTAATAAGACAAATAAAAATAGTTTTAAAATTGAATTAAAATAAAGAAATACATAAAAGAATGAATAACAAAACAAATAAATAATAAAATTAAAAATAAATAAATAAAAATAATAAAAAATTTAACAAAATAAATAAGACTAATAGACATAAATAAAAATAAATGAATACATAAAATGAAAAAAGAAATAAAATTAATACATACATTTAAATAAATAAAATTGTAACTAAATAAATTAATTAAAACAAATAAAAATAAATGAATAAAAAGTAATTACATAAATACTAATACATGTAATACAATAAATAAAAAATAAAACAAATAATTACAAAATAACTAAATAAAATTTTACATAAATAAATATAAAATAAAAATATTTTCAGGACACGTACATTGCGATGTCGATGCTTAAACAAAATATATCGTGCAGCTCTACCTGTTGGTGTAAATAAAAATAAATAAAAGTAAAAAAAAGACACAGGCTTTAACCATAACACTGATCAACACACGTCATCTTTATTTTATCTGTGGGAATAAAAACCAAACACATTCACACACGTTCTATTGAATTATTCAGATTTTTTTTCAGTATGTGCTTTTTTTTTCTTTTTCTTTTTTTTTTTACAAGCATCTTCGAGGAAAAACGGCAAAAGTTCGTCACAATCAACGCAGTTAAAGAAGAGAGAAAAAACCCAACACTTTCTCTAACACACAACATCCTCTTTTGTTAAGGTTTTTTTTTTCCAGAAATAAATAAATAATAAATAAACAAACAACTGTGACAGAGAAATAAAAGACAAACAGATTCAGTCAAGAAGATCCAAGTTTGTTCTTATTTTTCTTGCATTAAATTAAATTAAATTAAATTAAATGTCCACCCAATGTCCATTTTCCCGTTTGTTAATGAACCCATAATGACCTTTGGGAGCACGTCCAAAATTCTCATTTTTTTCTTTTTTTTTGACCTTTTTTAAGTGATTTATCAGCATTTATTCTACAATAATGTCCTCTGTACTTTGCATTGCATAAATATCAGGTATTTTCCTGTTTTGTTCATTTAGATGTTTATAAGGTTAAAGGTTAAAGTTGAGGTTATGTTAAAAAATATAGAAAACGTGACTTTTTCAAGGACGTTGCAGTTTGGGTCTTAATGGGTTAAATATTTATACACATTTTCCCCAAATTTTAACGACAAACTCGAGCTAAAAACTCTTTAAACTAAAACCTGCTCCTCATAAAAAAAAAAACTAACTTTGGTTTTGAAATTTAACGACAAAAACATTCTTGGGAAAAAACTACATTCATGTGAGGACGTCCTGTTAAATTCACCTTTAAATAAAAGTGCATCTGAAACTTTAATGGATTCACCAGATGACGTTCGGAGACTCGCTGCGACCGCTGAGGAGCTTTTAACGGTTCTGGTGAGTTTGAGGAAGGAGCAAAAAATAAGATTTACCACAGACTGAAGCAAAAACCAAAGACGACGGATACGATGATGGAGAGAAAAAAAATGATGAACATTTGAAGCAGATTAATCACAGTGTTTAAATGAATTTCTATTAATCATTGTTAAACCCCATAAATGTGATTAAAAACATGCTAACGCTAACCCTTCACATTAGAGAAGAAGAATTAACTAATAAGGTGGTAGTTTTAATATAATTCCATGGTAATAATGCCTTTATAAACGTTTATTAAAGTAATAGAACAATAATAAGGTGGTAATTCAATGGTTATTTTGATGGTGAAACACATCTGAGCATCGTTCATTTCTCAAAATAAAAACAAAAATAAGACAACGAAACAGCAAGTTGTTTTTTCACTATTTGTTTCAGAAAAAAACTGACATCAATGCATTTTGTTCACTTTTCCTTTTTGTGTTTAAATGAATAGAAAAAAAAACAGACAACGGACGTTTTCTGTTTCATCCAATTTTGACCTGAAGTAAATATAGTAAAGTGTAAATGACCTTTGACCTGCACTGACACACATGCAAACATACGTCTTATTTGTGGGGAAACTAAAAGGGTCATCCTAAACTAAGAGGGTCACCTGAAACTAAGAGGGTCACCCTAAACTAAGAGGGTCACTCTAAACTAAGAGGGTCATGAGGGTCACTTTAAACTAAGAGGGTCACTCTGAACTAAGAGGGTCACGAGGGTCACTCTAAACTAAGAGGGTCATGAGGGTCACTCTAAACTAAGAGGGTCACGAGGGTCACTCTAAACTAAGAGGGTCACAAGGGTCACCCTGAACTAAGAGGGTCACGAGGGTCACTCTAAACTAAGAGGGTCATGAGGGTCACCCTGAACTAAGAGGGTCACGAGGGTCACTCTAAACTAAGAGGGTCACGAGGGTCACCCTAAACTAAGAGGGTCACGAGGGTCACCCTAAACTAAGAGGGTCACGAGGGTCACCCTGAACTAAGAGGGTCACGAGGGTCACCCTGACCTAAGAGGGTCACGAGGGTCACCCTAAACTAAGAGGGTCACCTTGAACTAAGAGGGTCACGAGGGTCACTCTAAACTAAGAGGGTCACTCTAAACTAAGATGGTCATGAGGGTCACTCTAAACTAAGAGGGTCACCCTGAACTAAGAGGGTCACGAGGGTCACTCTAAACTAAGAGGGTCATGAGGGCCACTCTAAACTAAGAGGGTCACGAGGGTCACCCTGAACTAAGAGGGTCACGAGGGTCACTCTAAACTAAGAGGGTCACGAGGGTCACCCTAAACTAAGAGGGCCACGAGGGTCACCCTGAACTAAGAGGGTCACGAGGGTCACCCTAAACTAAGAGGGTCACCCTAAACTAAGAGGGTCACACTAAAGGGCCATTCACACTAACAATAAATCACCTGTGGTCGTTCAGTGGGCGTGGCCTGTGTCAGTTCTACATGAGCATTGGAAGTGACATGGGGGCGGGGCTTCCAGCTGTGGTGCAGATGTCAGTCCAGACGGACACGTCATGTCAGTCGTCATTATTGTTTTAACAACATACTGTAATTAATGATTAAATGAGTGATTGTAATAAATAAACAACCATGTGATCATTATAAGTCATGTGATCGTTATATTTAATCATTATTTACTTATTTGGTTTGTTTGGACAAATAAGCAGGAGTTTATTTTGGAGGGAAACAGTCATAGTTTATGTTTATATGTTTGAACCTTTTACCATCAGTTTGACTGAACACTGTTCAGTAGATGTTCTACACAAACATAGGGTCAGAGGTCAGAGTTAGGGTTAGGGTCCATTAACGTAGAGCCCAGGGTCAGGGGTCAGGGTTGGGTCATCACTTTCGCCTTCAGGATCGACTCTCTTCTCCTCTTATTTTTTTTCCAAATTTAGAATCCAGATCAACTTCCTATTGGTCGTCACCGCAGTCATGCTCCTCATTTGCATAAAGTTAACATTTCTCAGCTTTTCTTGTCGCTTAATTGAGTCGCTTGGCGTCACTCGCTGTTGCCTGAATCGCCCCTCATCGCTAGCGGACATTGACCATGAATGGAAGTTTGTCGCTCAAATCGACCCTGTCGCTGTTAGAGTGAATGAACCTGAAGATACGACCACAGTACCATCCCATAATGATCGACATGTTTCTATGGTCGTTAACATTCATTTACATGTTTCTATGGTCGTTAACATTCATTTACATGTTTCTATGGTTGTTAACATTCACTTCCATGTTTCTATGGTCGTTAACATTCATTGACATGTTTCTATGGTCGTTAACATTCATTGACATGTTTCTATGGTTGTTAACATTCATTTACATGTTTCTATGGTTGTTAACATTCATTTACATGTTTCTATGGTTGTTAACATTCATTTACATGTTTCTATGGTTGTTAACATTCATTTACATGTTTCTATGGTTGTTAACATTCATTTACATGTTTCTATGGTTGTTAACATTCACTTCCATGTTTCTATGGTCGTTAACATTCATTGACATGTTTCTATGGTTGTTAACATTCACTTCCATGTTTCTATGGTCGTTAACATTCATTGACATGTTTCTATGGTCGTTAACATTCATTTACATGTTTCTATGGTTGTTAACATTCACTTCCATGTTTCTATGGTCGTTAACATTCATTGACATGTTTCTATGGTTGTTAACATTCATTTACATGTTTCTATGGTTGTTAACATTCACTTCCATGTTTCTATGGTCGTTAACATTCATTGACATGTTTCTATGGTTGTTAACATTCATTTACATGTTTCTATGGTTGTTAACATTCACTTCCATGTTTCTATGGTCGTTAACATTCATTTACATGTTTCTATGGTTGTTAACATTCATTTACATGTTTCTATGGTCGTTAACATTCATTTACATGTTTCTATGGTTGTTAACATTCATTTACTTCAGGTCAAAATTAAATAAAACAGGAAATTGTTGTTATCTGTTTTTTTCTATAATTCATTTAAAGATAAAAAGGAAAAGTGAAAAAATGCATTATTTGTTTTTTTCATTTTAGTTTTGGAAACAAATAATGAAGAAACATCTTTTTTTTCGTTGTCTTATTTTGACAAATGAACAAATAACACAAATAGTTCAGGTGTGTTTGGTCTGTGGTTTAATGAACAGTGTGAAAGATGGATTTCCTCCACATCAGTTGCCTCCATTACCCAGAAGGCCGAGCTGGAGGCCTGCCCCCAGACTCCGCCTCCATTACCCAGAAGGCCGAGCTGGAGGCCTGCCCCCAGACTCCGCCTCCATTACCCAGAAGGCCGAGCTGGAGGCCTGCCCCCAGACTCCGCCTCCATTACCCAGAAGGCCGAGCTGGAGGCCTGCCCCCAGACTCCGCCTCCATTACCCAGAAGGCCGAGCTGGAGGCCTGCCCCCAGACTCCGCCTCCATTACCCAGAAGGCCGAGCTGGAGGCCTGCCCCCAGACTCCGCCTCCATTACCCAGAAGGCCGAGCTGGAGGCCTGCCCCCAGACTCCGCCTCCATTACCCAGAAGGCCGAGCTGGAGGCCTGCCCCCAGACTCCGCCTCCATTACCCAGAAGGCCGAGCTGGAGGCCTGCCCCCAGACTCCGCCTCCATTACCCAGAAGGCCGAGCTGGAGGCCTGCCCCCAGACTCCGCCTCCATTACCCAGAAGGCCGAGCTGGAGGCCTGCCCCCAGACTCCGCCCACAGCAGCAGATGCAGTGACGTACAGGACGATGTTTGAGGCGATGAGCAACAAAAGGTCAGAAGACCATCGGAGTTTCCTGTTGTCATGGAAACCACTGCAATGTTTTGAGTGCGTTCACACGATAGATGGTGACAACCAGAGGTGGAAGTACAAGTACTTCATTACTGTACATAAGTACAGTTTTTAGGTACATGTACTTTACTGGAGTATTTATTTTTCTGGAAACGTTTTACTTTTATTAACTACATTTTTTGTTTTTATAAATCTTTATATAAATATATGTACTTTATACTCTTTACATTTATATAAATATATGTACTTTATACTCTTTACATTTATATAAATATATGTACTTTATACTCTTTACATTTATATAAATATATGTACTTTATACTCTTTACATTTATATAAATATATGTACTTTATACTCTTTACATTTATATAAATATATGTACTTTATACTCTTTACATTTATATAAATATATGTACTTTATACTCTTTACATTTATATAAATATTTGTACTTTATACTCTTTACATTTATATAAATATTTGTACTTTATACTCTTTACATTTATATAAATATTTGTACTTTATACTCTTTACATTTATATAAATATATGTACTTTATACTCTTTACATTTATATAAATATATGTACTTTATACTCTTTACATTTATATAAATATATGTACTTTATACTCTTTACATTTATATAAATATTTGTACTTTATACTCTTTACATTTATATAAATATTTGTACTTTATACTCTTTACATTTATATAAATATATGTACTTTATACTCTTTACATTTATATAAATATTTGTACTTTATACTCTTTACATTTATATAAATATTTGTACTTTATACTCTTATCGTCTTTGACTTTCATAATTTTTTTTTACATAATTATGTTTTTTCCTAAATGTTCGGTCCACACCTACTAAACTATTTTCATGTTTTTCCCTTAAATCAATATTATTTCTTCCATAGGAAAAAACGATAAATGCAGTTTTACTTTGTACTTTATTATAGTTCAGTAGTTGTACTTTTACTTCAGTCAAGTAGTTGAATCACAACACCAGTAGCTGTACTTTTAATGTAGTACAGAATGTGAGTACTTTGACCACCTCTGATCATCCACCAACAAACAAAGCTCAGAAGTTTAGTTCCAGAACTATGGACGACCAAAAGTGGCAAAATTAAATAAATAAATTCATCATTAAAAATTAGAATTAAATACATAAATGTGTCATTAATTCATTTGAAGTAGTATCTTTACTTGATGTGCAGGGGCATAGATTGTGGAAGTGGGGGCCAGGGGGTCGGGGGGGGGGGGGCTGGTAACTCTTTGAAAATGATTATTAAAAACATAAATAGATGTTGGCCTGCAAGTTTTTTTTTCAACCTAACACATACTATAATAACAATAATAATAATAATAATAATAAAAACAAAAATAATAATTAATGTCGCTCAACATTTGTTGGTTCAAGTTTTTTTAATATATAGAACTTGCTGACAACCCCCCCCCCCAATAAAATAACTATAAGTGACATAATATCAGCTGAATTATGAATTTTAAAACATCCCATAAATAACAGAACAGACCTCAGTGGTAGTAGTTAAACTAGTTAGTTGTTTTTTGTTCATAGGTACGGCACTGTTTGTTGGCAGTGTGAACGCACTCATGTGACTCAACAATTTACCAAAAAAAAACATCAGAAAGTTACCATGGTATACAATGGCCACGTAAGAAAATAAAAACGCTTGTCACTATGAGAATAAAGTCGTTATGAGGATAAAGTTATCATTTAAAAAACCCTCATTATTTAATGAGAATAAATTCAGATCCACTCGTCAGATAATGGAAAACTTGGAACTTTCTATTTACATTTTCAGTTTACGCAGAGTGAAATACTGAGCCTGTTAGCTCCGCCCACCATTAGCTTTGCCCACTATCAACAGATTATTATTTGAATCTGCACAGGTTTAGTTTATTCTCATTATATTTTGACTTTATTCTCAAAAATAACTTTATTTTCAATAAAAAAGTGATTTAAAAAAAAGCGACTTAAGAATATAATGACTTAAATCTGGTGTTTTTATTATATGGTTCTAATACGCTGTCGTAGAGACGCTACCTTTGGAGCAAGGGTCTCAAACATGTGGCCCGGGGACCAAATGCGGCCCACCAAAGGTTCAAATGTGGCCCATGGGATCAAGAGCAGAATTACTGTGGGAGTCAATAACTGTATCACAAAAAACAAACAAAAAAACAAACAAAAAGCCACAGGTAGTGCAAATGTTAATAACAGCCAAGGTCCTCGCTCTCTCTTGCTCTCTCTTGCTCTCTCTCTCTCTCTCTCTCTCTCGCTCCATATATTCAGTGCTTTTTTGACCTTTTGTGCATTAAAACAAGCAGCTGCTCCGTGTTGGCGCCGCCTTCTGCCTTCAGACAAGGGAAAGGTAAAAATAAAGGCACAGAGATTTGCACTTGTCTCCTTCCTCCCAGCTGTAAGAAGTTTCTAGAAGGAAGGCTCTGTCGAATGCGATCGCCGTCAATACTCTGTTTGTGTGTGTGTGTGTGTGTGTGTACGACGACAAAAAACAACAAAAAAAAGCAGCAGCTCCAGCTAAAATTTGCCTCCTCTTCCTCGCTTGTGCGTTCAAACCTGATCCATTTATAGCCTTGTACGATAACACTAAGTCACAACAAACATCTGAAACATGTTACAGACGAACGGCTACACAAGCAGCGAAGGGGGGGAGGGGGAGGGAGGGGGAGGGAGAGAGAGGGAGGGAGAGGGAGGGAGAGAGGGAGGGAGAGGGAGAGAGGGGGAGGGAGAGGGAGGGAGGGAGAGGGAGAGAGGGAGAGGGAGAGGGAGGGAGGGAGAGGGAGGGAGAGGGAGAGAGGGGGAGGGAGAGGGAGGGAGAGGGAGGGAGAGGGAGGGAGAGAGGGAGAGGGAGGGGGAGGGAGGGAGAGGGAGGGAGAGAGGGAGAGAGGGAGAGGGAGGGGGAGGGAGAGGGAGGGAGGGAGAGAGGGAGAGAGGGAGAGGGAGGGAGAGGGAGAGAGGGAGGGAGAGAGGGAGAGGGAGAGAGGGAGGGAGAGAGGGAGGGAGAGGGGGAGGGAGAGGGGGAGGGAGAGGGAGAGGGAGAGAGGGAGAGAGGGGGAGGGAGAGGGAGGGAGAGGGAGGGAAAGGGAGAGAGGGAGAGGGAGGGAGAGGGAGGGAGAGAGGGAGGGAGAGGGAGGGAGAGAGGGAGAGGGAGGGAGGGAGGGAGAGGGAGGGAGAGAGGGAGAGAGGGGGAGGGAGAGAGGGGGAGGGAGAGGGAGAGAGGGAGAGGGAGAGAGGGAGGGAGAGAGGGAGAGGGAGGGAGAGAGGGAGAGGGAGGGAGAGGGAGGGAGAGGGAGGGGGAGATCCTTTCAAATATCCACATCTCCGTTAAACTTCCCGTTCACACCTGACGGTGCCTCAGTCGATAACATCAGATTTTTTTTCTGTATGTGCAGGAGCGACAGGGACATTTTTAGGACAAAATAAAGACTATTGACAGGAAAGTAATGTGAGGATATTTGGGGTATGTGTGTGTCTGTGGTTGTAGTTGAGCATAAAATAAACATTTTCATGTCAGACTATGAATCGAAATGTTCCATTTATGAAATAAAAGTTAGGATACACTGTCGTCAGTATGAATACGAAATTCAGTAAAATGAACAAAAATGACCAAATTATTAAATTAAATGAACAAAATATTCAATAAAATGCCACTTCATCTGAGAAATTCATATTCATACTGAAGACAGTGTACTTGTAAGTTTCCATTTTGTAAATATAATTGTTATCAAACACACATCAGTACAAATGGACTCAGTTTAGAGTTTGTAATATTTATTTCATGTTCAACTCCAACCAAAGATGCACAGATTACTTTCCTGTGAATACGCTTAACTTTGTCTCATCGGCTCCTCTATAATCCCACAGCTGTGGCGTCCAGAATGTGTGGACGGTTGCCATGGTAACATGGAATGGAGCGGCGCCAGAGGATGAACGGCGTGGGCACAGAGGTGGAGGGTGACCTTCTGTTACAAATAGATAGATATATTTTAACTGTTTTTAGTAAATTTAGTAATGTTATTTATTGTTATTTATTTTTTATAAATCTTATATCTTTAGGATGCACTGACTGGAGAGCACTTTCAATTTCGTTGTACTGGTGACAATGACAATAAAGATCTATCTAAACATAAACTCGCTCTAATTACTGTTGTTTAAACACAGATAGTCTGGCGTCGACATGAGCAAACATCAGCTCTGTTGGAAATAAAAAGTAAATTAAACTGCAGTTTCTATTAGTTTTTTATGAGATGGTGTTAGTGATGATTCACTGTATAATAATAATAATAATAATAATAATAATAATAATAATAATAATAATGTAGTGTCCACACATACCCAAAGCACACAGTGGATCCATTATTCATTCACTCTCACATGCTCCCTCTGGTGGTGGTAAACTACATATGTATCCACAGTTGTCCTAGAGCAGACTGACTAACGCTGATGATCCACGAGGCAGCGACACAAACTCTGTTTGTTAATATGTTTATAAAATATGTTTGTTCTGCTTCATTATTCAAAAGTTATCACTGCTAACGTGCTTTCTTCAAAAACCAGTGCACCTTATTTATGGTTGTGCTTAGTGAGTAGTGATTTTGACTTCACTTAATGCGCCTTATAATCCAGTGCACCTTATAGTACAGAAAATATGGTAATAATAGAAAACTGTACCAACTATTGAAATGACAATGATTTACCAGGTTATTTTAATGTTTATCACAAATGATGTGACTGTCTGCAACCCTGAGATCATTCAAAATATTTTTCAATGACCTGCACCTGCGGATCACCACGGGTGACTACGGGTGACTACGGGTGACCACGGGTGACTACGGGTGACCACGGGTGACCACGGGTGACTACGGGTGACCACGGGTGACCACGGGTGACTACGGGTGACTACGGGTGACCACGGGTGACCACGGGTGACTACGGGTGACTACGGGTGACTACGGGTGACCACGGGTGACCACGGGTGACTACGGGTGACTACGGGTGACCACGGGTGACCACGGGTGACCACGGGTGACCACGGGTGACTACGGGTGACTACGGGTGACCACGGGTGACCACGGGTGACTACGGGTGACCACGGGTGACCACGGGTGACTACGGGTGACTACGGGTGACTACGGGTGACCACGGGTGACTACGGGTGACTACGGGTGACCACGGGTGACTACGGGTGACTACGGGTGACCACGGGTGACCACGGGTGACCACGGGTGACTACGGGTGACTACGGGTGACCACGGGTGACTACGGGTGACTACGGGTGACCACGGGTGACCACGGGTGACTACGGGTGACCACGGGTGACCACGGGTGACTACGGGTGACCACGGGTGACTACGGGTGACTACGGGTGACCACGGGTGACCACGGGTGACCGCAGGTGCCCGCACGTCACTGAGCACCACCAAACATTCACACACATCCATACGCCGGTGTGAGCACTGTGGAGGTGGTAAAGAAACACTGTTGGCTGTGTAGTGTAAGAGTTACTGATGTATGACAAATAAATAAGTCCTTGTTATAGACCCACTGCTTTCCTGTGTTACGCCAAACAAACAACCACCTATGAATATATATATATATATATATATATATATATTTGTTCAGGTTCTGTACTGCAATAGCAGCAGTGTTGAACTGTAAATGTTGTGTTTACTGTAAATAAACATATATAAGGTGATATATTCAGCTCCAGAGCTAAAGTTAATCCATTTATCGTTTCCAAACTGTAGTGTTGACTTTATAAGTTAATGCAGATCCAAATGAAAATATTGGACTGTACTTATACACTGCTGCCGATACACTGGCGCTGCTTGACCCCTGACCCTACTGGGAGCAACTTAGGGTTTAGTGTCTTGCCCAAGGGCACTTCGACATGTGGACAGCCAGAGGCGGGATGTGAACCGCCAACCCCTCGATCATTGGACGACCCGCTCTACCAACTGGGCCAGTGATAAAATACAGTGGTACCTCGATTTACCACAGACCCAGCTAAACAATAATTCAAGTTACGAAAAACCTTTGTCAATTTTTCGTCTCTGAAAACAAAAGAAAATTCAATTCACGAAACAAAATCGAAAACCCCGAGGCGTAAATATAGTACCATACGCAATGTTCATGAATATGATGGAGCTACCCATAATGCTTTTGGTGACCTTTGTTAAAACCTGGTTTGTTTTGAAAGCCCTGAACTGGGTCCTGATTGTTCTGATGTGTGTTTGTGTTGAGGTCAGAGGTCGTGCCAGGTTGGCGTCTCTGTTCGTCTTTGTGTCGTATGTTCTGATGTGTGTTTGTGTTGAGGTCAGAGGTCGTGCCAGGTTGGCGTCTCTGTTCGTCTTTGTGTCGTGGCTAAACTTTAATCTGTTCCTAAATATCTTTAATAGTTTTTAACCCTGCTACCTCATCTTTGCCCCATAGCCTGGCTCTGGGATCAGCTGACCAACTGAGATATCTTACAGTTCCCCCTCTTGGTGTGTTTTAATCACGCCAAAACAATCCAGTCTCAAACATGCGGCCCGGGGGCCAAATGCGGCCCACCAAATGTTACAATGCGGCCCCTGGGCTGAAGAGAATGATAACTAAAAAAAAAAAAAAGACTATTTTCTGCTCATTTTTTTTCTCTATCTATAAATGATGACAACTTCAAATGTCTTTCTTTGGTTTAGTGGACAAAACTAACATTAATTTATGAAAATATTTACATTTACAAACTATTCTGTAACAATAAAACGTGAATAATTTGAACAAATGTGAACAACCTGAAATGTCGAAAGAAAATTAAGACACAATTTGAACCATTTTCTTCTTCTTTTACTAAGAGTTTAGTGTCTTTGTAGAACTGATCCATAATAAAATACATGGACCAATGATAAACCCAGGGAGAATAGTGTTAAAATTGACCTTAATTTCCTTGTGCATTTGCATTTGGATAATTTATAAAAGTACTTTCATAATTTAATGGTGGTTTTTGTACTAAAACAATGACAAAAACTTGGAGTCATTATTTTTTGTATAGGTTATTATGTTTTAATTTTACTGCTCCAGCCCATTGGAGATCAAATCAGGCTGAATGTGGCCCCTGAAGAAAATGAGTTTGAGACCCCTGTTTTAAATAGAACCAACACACAGTGTATTCAATAGCAAAGGAGAACAACAATATTAATAAATAAGCGTAGAATGAGTCCTTTAATAAAGTTAATATTAATAAATAAGTATAGAATGAGTCCTTTAATAAAGTTAATATTAATAAATAAGTATAGAATGAGTCCTTTAATAAAGTTAATATTAATAAATAAGCATAGAATGAGTCCTTTAATAAAGTTAATATTAATAAATAACTATAGAATGAGTGCTTTAATAAAGTTAATATTAATAAATAAGTATAGAATGAGTGCTTTAATAAAGTTAATATTAATAAATAAGCATAGAATGAGTCCTTTAATAAAGTTAATATTAATAAATAACTATAGAATGAGTCCTTTAATAAAGTTAATATTAATAAATAAGTATAGAATGAGTCCTTTAATAAAGTTAATATTAATAAATAAGCATAGAATGAGTCCTTTAATAAAGTTAATATTAATAAATAACCATAGAATGAGTCCTTTAATAAAGTTAATATTAATAAATAAGTATAGAATGAGTGCTTTAATGTTTGGTCACTGCAGTGCGTATCTCAGCTCCTGTGTCTTTGGCATGAAACAGATCTTCTTCTCCTTTTCATTTTCATCTTCAACTGCTTTTATCGCAACCAAACACTTGCGAATTTCAAATACACATTATTTATGTCTGTGTTAAAAGCAAAGGTAGGTTTTTATTAAACTTTAATGTGTTTGGTACCTGAATAATTGTATCTGTGGCTAAATACGTGGTTCCAGTTTCCAGGGTAGGAGTTAATAATATTGTTTCTAATGTTAATAGTCATGGGAAAAAATTATTAGACCATCAAAAGTCTTAGCTCCTGTGTGTGTCATGTGACTAAAACAATCAGAAAAGAAAACATGGAAAAAATAAAATCACTGTTTTTTATCAGTACAATGACAGATATTGATGAAAGAACTAAAGGGATTTTGGTTTTTATCAAGAAAACTTTTTAAATGGATAAATGTCGGCTCTGAAATTAAACTAATAAGATATTTTTGTCATTAGACAGTCATACTTGTCTAAACAAAATGGGTCTTCAGTTGTAAAAAAAAAAAAAAAAGGCATTAAAATGAACAGGGAGGTCTAATATTTTTTTCTGCAACCGGTACGTCTAATATTCTTTCGACACACAAATTGTAATTAATATGATTTCCTGATTAAATATGGACATAATGGCTTCTTCAACTTCCTAATGATCGTCTTATTTTGTCTGTTGTGTCCAAGTTAGTTATTACTAATTATCATATTTTCAATTTAAAGTGGTAATTTTCCAACTGTGGATAAATACTGCACACAAATTCTTTCTAACATTTCTATGGAAGATTCTTTGCAGTATGAAACAAACGTATACCGTATTTTTACGGACTGAGTCGCAGTTTTTTTTCATAGATTGGCCGGGGGTGCAACTGTACACATATTCAACCTGTTGTTCTCTATTCTATTTTTATTTTAAATTGCCTTACAAGATTAAATACCTGCTCCTGGTGTTGGACTTTATCAAATAAATTTTACTCCAAAAATGCTACTAATACTCCAGTGTAACTTGTGTTTTTTATTATGTGTTTTTTGGCTGGTGCGAGTTATGAACAGTGATTCTTTCTGCCCTTGACTCGACTGTGTGCTTGTTATTTTAAACCCATGTCGCACGAAACTGGGAAATATTACAATTTCTCTGAACTACCTAGCACGAAAACATTAGAAACGTCTTGACAAGTGAACCACTCCAACATGGCCGCCATGTTCACGTATCGGACCATTAGAGGCGTGGTGTCTACCCTTTATATATCTAGAGCTATATTAGCACTAGTACAGAAAAAAAGCCAGAGCTAAGCTAGTTACATTAATAGATATCCGGGATGGCAATTAACTGAAGGGTTGGCAGTTCGATTTCCACTCTGTCCTAGTCAGTCCGTTGTGTCCTTGGGCAAAGACACTTCACCCTCCTGTCTCCAGTGTCACTCACACTGGTGTATGAATGTTTGGTGGTGGTGGGAGGGGCCATAGGTGATGGTGGGAGGGGCCTCCAGTGTCACTCACACTGGTGTATGAATGTTTGGTGGTGGTGGGAGGGGCCATAGGTGATGGTGGGAGGGGCCTCCAGTGTCACTCATACTGGTGTATGAATGTTTGGTGGTGGTGGGAGGGGCCATAGGTGATGGTGGGAGGGGCCTCCAGTGTCACTCACACTGGTGTATGAATGTTTGGTGGTGGTGGGAGGGGCCATAGGTGATGGTGGGAGGGGCCTCCAGTGTCACTCACACTGGTGTATGAATGTTTGGTGGTGGTGGGAGGGGCCATAGGTGATGGTGGGAGGGGCCTCCAGTGTCACTCACACTGGTGTATGAATGTTTGGTGGTGGTGGGAGGGGCCATAGGTGATGGTGGGAGGGGCCTCCAGTGTCACTCACACTGGTGTATAAATGTTTGGTGGTGGTCAGAGAAATGGCTGCCAGTCTTCTGTCAGTCTGCCCCAGGACAACTGTGGATACATATGTAGTTTACCACCACCAGAGGGAGCATGTGAGAGTGAATGAATAATGGAACACTAATGTAAAATGCTTTGGGTGCTTTGAAAAGCGTCATAGAAATCTCCTCCATTATTATTATATAGAAAGGGTTAGATGCCGCACGTCATATCCCTTAACGTTGTGACGCATGCGTAAATCTGGCCGCCATTTTGGAGCCATGGTTACATATGTAAAAAAAGCAAGAGGGTGCTTTTATCTGATTTGATATGGATGATTTCTATATAAACTGATCACGCGTCTAACATTCTTGGCAGTACGAAACAAACAAATAATATATAATAATTACATATGAAAAGTGATTCTTTCTGTCCTTGACTCAACTGTGCTCTGGTTATTTCAAACCCAAGTCGCACCAAACTAGGAAATATTGTGATTTTTCTGAACTACCTAGCACAAAAACAAAGAGTGGATACGCCTTGATAAGTGAACCGCTCCAATATGGCCGCCGCGTTGACGTATCCGGCCGCTGGGGGCGGGGCATCTACCCTTCCTATATTTATGGGTATCAGTATCCGGGAGCAGCGGACCAGAGTTCATAACTGGGTCAGGATATTTCACACAGACACCCTGTCTCCACACTCGTGTTAATGAGGCCAGAAGGGGAAGCTGCTGTGAAGCAAGTCTGTCACACTGGGACACTTTTGTCCAAGTGCAGTCGGGAGGAACTGACCACCGAAAGAGGCGCGAGTTAGTGCTTTGGCAGCAGGCTTCGACCAACGCACACCAACACGATGGACGACACACGCGTACCAAAAAAAAAAAGGAAAGAAAAAAAAAATCCTCAAACTTCAGTGTGTTTCTCAAAAGGAGGAAAAGAAAAGCACTGCTGCAGTGCATTCTGGGGGTTTGAGTCAGTATTTACAGAGTCAAGCCCGTGGAATGATGAGTTTTTATACACGCACGCTAGCAAGTCCTTCCTCTCCCACTCGGTCTGGGCTGGATCAGTACTCCCACTCGTCAGTCTTCATGTCCAAGTAGCTCAGAATGTTCTGGGCAAACTTCACCGCCTGTTTGCGAGCCATTTTGGTGGTCTCGTCGCCCTGCGGGTCCACAGCGTCCAGCGTCAACAGCTGTTTGGTCAGCAGCTCCTCCAGCATCATGTAGCTCTTGTCGGCCCTCTTCCCGTCGAAGCCCAGAACCTGGGCCTGGAGGTCCGACAGGCTGCCCAGGACCATCCACACGGCCCGGTGCGACGGGTGCTCGGTAGGTCCCGGGTAGCGGCGCGCCAGGGCTTCTCGCAGATCAAGGAAGGTAATGATGGCCTGGACCTCCACCACAGCGCGGCGGCGGGCCTCGCGGATGCACGGGTTCTTGGCCGTGTCCACTTGGTCCAGGTGCATGAGGAGGCTCTGCAGCTCAGCTTTGGGTCTGAAGGTCAGGTCGCCCATCAAACAGTGACGCAGGATGCCTTCTCGCAAGTGCGATACGTGAGCTCGCACCGCCTCAATCTCACGGATGGAGTTGTTCTGCGCCAAGTCGTACCTGAGAGATCACACAGATAATCAGATTATTAACGTAAGAAACTGAACATGTGAGCATTAGCACTTCAGATCAGGGTTCTCAGACTCAGGCCACATTCAGCCAGACTTGTTCTTCAGTACGGACCAGTACAATTCTAGAATAATAACCTGTAAATAATGACAACTCCAAAATTTTTGTCTTTGTTTTAGTGCAAAAATCTAGCCTGTCAGGCCCGACTATGATATGAATTCATAGTCTGGAGACAATCCACAGACTGCGCTTAATAATAATAATAATAATAATAATTTTATTTATAAAGTGCTTTCAGTCAAAGTGCTGTACAGGTAATTTAAAACAGATGTTTAGACCAAATACATGCTGACCAAACAACTGGAAAACATAAAAAACAGATTTATACATAAAAGACAATTTAAGAAAAAGGAAACAGATTAAGTTTCATATGTGGCTGTAAACAAGTGGGTCTTTAGTTTTGCTTTAAACACCTCAACAGAGCATGCCTGTCTAATGTCCAGTGGAAGTCTATTCCATAACACCGGTGTACGATAGGAAAAATCACGCTCGCCAACTGTCTTTTTCTTGACTTTAGGGACTGTCAATAGCCCAGTTCCCTGAGAGCGAAGTGCACGAGAAGGTGCATAGAAAGTCACCAGATCTGTCAGATAAGAAGGTGCAGTGCCATTTATTATTTTATATGTTAATAAGAGCATTTTAAAGTCCGCCCTAACATGACATGGCAGCCAATGCAGAGAGGCCAGGACAGGGGTAATGTGATTATATCTCCCAGTCCTGGTCAAAACACGAGCTGCTGCATTCTGCACCATCTGCAGGCCTTGAAAACGTTTCATCAGTAACCCTGACAAAAGGGCATTACAATAATCTAAACGAGAAGTCACAAAGGTGTGAATAAGGACCTCAGTATCCTTCAGTGACAGGATGGGTCTAATTTTTGCTATTTTCCTAAAGTAGCAGAAGGACACCTTTGTCACCTCCTTTATATGCCGATCAAATGCAAGGGTCTGGTCAAATATGATTCCGAGATTCTTTACTCTGTCGCTGCAAGGAATAGTAAACTCATCCAGAGACAGAGAGAAATGATCCAAAAGGTGGTGCATTTTCTGAGGTCGAATGACGATCATCTCTGTCTTAGCAGAATTTAGGAACAAGAAGTTCTTTGATAGCCAGTTTCTAATCTCCAACAGACAGGTCTCGAATTTAGTTATGTCAGCCTTATTTCCATTAGTTACTGGCATATACAACTGTAAGTCATCTGCATAACAATGGAAATCAATACCAAAATTCCGCACGATTTGGCCGAGTGGTGCAAGATATAATGAAAAAAGCGTACGACTGTGTTTCAAACTGGTTGTTTTAACATGCTATAGGCTTGGCTAATTAACACATGGCTAACAGTCTATCTGGTCGTTTTAACATCCTACAGGCCTTTTTACCGGTCCTGACTGAGGCCCTATGGAGAGTCACAAGACCAATGATTCAGGCAAAAATATTTTTTTGCCACTCGAAGCGGGCTAGTTTACTAGGTTAGCAAGAATCCCCAATAAATTATGAAAATACTTACTTTTATAAACTATCCAAAAAAAAGATGTGAATAAGTGACATTTTACCAATATTCTGCCTCAGTTTATCATTAGTACATGTGTACTATGGTTCAGATTTCCAAAGACGATAAACACAAAGACCGAGAAGCAGAAAATTGTTACAATTGCGCTTAATTTCATGTTCATATCTTCACGTTTGTGTTGTTCATATTTGTTCAGGTTATTCACATTATAGTGTTCCAGGATCATCTGTAAATGTAAATATTTTCATAATTTAATGTTTTTTGCACTAAAACAGACAAAAATGTAAAGTTGTTATTTATACTGCAGGCATAATGAACTTTTATTCTGCATTAAACAGGAATAAAAACTGTCAGGTAAACTCAATGTGTGATGGACAGGAAGTGTTTTACAAAAAATAAATGAATAAACAGTTGGTTAATATTGTGTGCTTGATATGTTATGTATTCTGAAGTCATTATTCAGACTCATTTATCTCACATTTGGTGAAAGTACAATGACAAAGCAGGTTCATAGTCAGGAGACGCTATTCCAACATTTCCCTTTAGACATGTTTTTGAAAACCTGCCTATAATTTTATTCATATATTCCACTACTTTTTTGATGCTAAGATTTGGGGAAAAATCTATTTTAAGTGAAGTGAAAGTGTGTTTTCACAAGAGATTTGAAAGTTTTGACAAATATGGACTGACTGAATGACTGAACTACTTCCATCTCTGTGTTGTCAAAGGCAAAAATCATCTTCAGTTAAAAAAAACTAATGTTGCAGTTTCCCACAGGGCTTTCAAGCTAAGGCGGGCGCCTTAGAAAACTCACCCCACTACCTTGCAAATGTTCGTTGGGAAAAATAAATAACTAAATAAATGTAGTCATGCATTGTCAATCTCAGACACTATGATTTTTTGCATTTCTTAGTGTATTTTTGTGGGAAATTTGAGCACAAAAAAAAAAAAAACAGACACAAAAACAGACAAAACAGTCGACTAACATTATGTTAGTACTTTTATTTTGTAGGTTACTACATATGTATGATAGCTTAGACAAAATGGCATTTGCTTTTGTTTTTCTAACATAATGTTAGTCGACTGTCGACATCAAATTAATCATAAAACACTTTGGATTAATCAACATTAATCCAAAGCAACCCTGTGATGAATCTGATTAAACATGTTAATCATCCGACAGTCCTAAAAAAAGGAAACGTTAAATAATGTGGAGATATTACCGTATATTCCGCACTATAAGGTGCACTGTCGATAAATGGCTTATTTTTTAGGTTCTTCATATATAAGGTGCACTGGACTATAAAGCGCATTAAGTGAAGACAAAATCATGAGATAAAAAACCCAAATTATGATAAAAAGTCTAAACTATTAGATGAAAAGCCAAAATTCCAAGTCACTAAGCACAACCATATATAAGTCGTTTTTGGAGAAAATTAAAGCCTTTTAGGTGCACCTTATAGTCTGGAAAATATGTGTGTATATATATATATATATATATATATATATATATATATATAATTTTTGCATTAAAGTGTTATGAATGATCTTACGCATCACATGACCTGTATCAACCAAATGAGAGCAAATAACTGACATTAAGGATCTAAATGACACAGAATTGGGAGTCTAATTCACAGTAATAAGTTACATATCTGCAACATAAAAACTATAGTGACAGATTTTATTTTTCAGGGCTGTCATTTTCTGAGTTTGAGAATGCTAATAAATATGCTAACATTAGCCATCAGTCACAGTTGTAGTGACATTCTGTCAGCATTTAATATTTTATAAAATATCTTCTTGGCAATAATCTGCCAGTCTATATAAAAATAGTGCAGTGGACTAAATCTGAAATATTAATACTCCACACACACACACGCACGCACGCACGCACACACACACACGCACGCACATACACACACATATATATATATATATATATATATATATATATATATATATATATATATATATATACACACACATGTATAGTGTAGTATAGGTAGTGTACTTTTGATTCATTTCAATTAATCATTATCAAAACACTATGTCAGTCAACTATTCTGTCTGTTTTTTTTCCCATTGTTCATTTCTGCTTTTTTATGTTATTCCTGGTGCAGAGTGGCCTCACTGAAGTGTAATTTCATTGTAATTTATATGTAATGACAATGTCTATTCTGTTCTATTCATTTCTTTCAGTGGATTGTGACCGAAAGAAACAGCAAAACGCCTACAAGTGTGCAGCGATTCATCTACGATCTGAATAAGCATGACTTATAGTCGATGTATGTCATAACACACTAAACCTCTCACTCTGAATGCTATTAATGTTGTCACTCACAATGCTCCGCCCCTGTTGTCACTAATACTTACAGCTGCGGTCGTGAAATATGTTCTAATGTCCCGTTTCTTTTTTGGTGCCATTATCTCCGGAGCTTACAGCATTGGAAATTCGAACAATTACAAGTTCCTCATCTGTCAAGTGGGAGTCCCGCTTGACAGATGCGGGGCGTTTCCAGCACATGGACGTCTGTTGTTCTTCTGACCCACATGTGCGCAGCCAAAAAACACAGTGGACATGGGTCGTCATATCATCCAATCAATATCAGAACATGGCAAAAACTAAACGTGAACAAATGTCAAATAGTTTTTATTGATGCTACCATATGTGTCGTATATTGAACTAATAGTTCAACATTTTCAATGAATGTAGATTTTTCCTATGTTAAATTAAAATGACAAATATTTCTAGGGACTATTTTTGCAATCCCCAAACATTGGGTGAGACATGTCACGACCATCTATATAGAAACTTACAAACCTAGAACCTATGAAAAAATAAAACTAAAAAGGAAAATTGATTGATGGGGGAGGGGGGTGTTTCACCTCTTGGACCGTGGTGTTTTCCTGAACCTACCTTCGCGTGTCGTCTCCCTCTCCTTCCAGGTCCAGATGTTTCAGCAGACCGTTTATCTCCTCCACCACCTGCTTCCGGTAGTTTCTCACGGCTGCGTTCCCAGAAACATCCAGCGCGTCCAGCTCCACCTGCATCTCCGTCAGGATTCGAGACAGGTGTGCGCAGCTGTCCCGCCCGCTCAGGCCCATCAGCAGCGCCACCAGCTGACTGCGCGCCACGCTCACCTTCACCATCACCTGGTTGATGCGGTTGACGGCCTCGTGGGTGTCGCCCGACAGCGGCAGGGAGAGGGTCTGCTGCTGAGTGCGTCCTTCGATCACGTCCTGCACGGCGCACAGGCGCGTCAGTGCTCGGTACCGCGCCTTCCGCAGCGGCACCCTGCCTTCGGTCTTGACCTGGGTGAGCTTCAGCACCAGCTCCTGCATCGTGTCCACCATCTCATCGTTTATCTCGGCAACGCCTCCGGCACGCTGCGGCGCCACCACCTTTTCATCCACCAGCCGCCGCGCCTCATTGCTAAGCTCCTCGATGGCCACTCTGGACGGGTGAGACGCGTTCTCCTCCAGGTACCGGAGG
This sequence comes from Siphamia tubifer, assembly GCA_020466265.1. Taxonomy (NCBI): domain Eukaryota; kingdom Metazoa; phylum Chordata; class Actinopteri; order Kurtiformes; family Apogonidae; genus Siphamia; species Siphamia tubifer. The sequence continues at coordinate 50,692,233 of CM035804.1, forward strand.
AGGCCTTCCACCTCCTGCGCCGCTCTCTTTCGCGCCCCCTGCAGCTCCGGTTTGCCCTCGGTGTCCACCTGGAAACATTAATCATATCAATTAGATCCGATTCAATTCAATTAGATTAGATTAGATTAGACCAGAGCTGTCAAAATTATTTTAGTCCAGGGGCCACATTAAACTAAATTTGATCTGAAGTGGGCTGGACCAATAAAATATTGCCATAATAATATAGAAACAAGTATTCAGAGAATGTCTAATAATGTGATTTTGACCTTTCGCAATATTCATAATTTGGTTATATGTATATATGCATCAGTGAATGTAATTTTATATTATTTTATTAATAACTTTATTGTCATTATTTATAGGTTATTTATAGGTTGGCATGATCTGTTTCATGCCAAAGATACAGAAGCTGAGACATGCACTGAAGTGACCAAACATTAAAGGACTCATTCTATGATTATTTATTAATATTAACTTTATTAAAGGACTCATTCTATGCTTATTTATTAATATTAACTTTATTAAAGGACTCATTCTATGCTTATTTATTAATATTAACTTTATTAAAGGACTCATTCTATGGTTATTTATTAATATTAACTTTATTAAAGGACTCATTCTATGCTTATTTATTAATATTAACTTTATTAAAGGACTCATTCTATGCTTATTTATTAATATTGTTGTTCTTCATTGTTATTGAATTCATTGTGTGTTGGTTCTATTTATAAAAACGTTCAGATTGTTTTGTTTCCAGTTGTTTTTTCACGGTAGAAAAATGACTGGAGGTGGAACAACACAGTTTACTTCTACTTCCTCATACATGTCCATGACGCGCTGATGAGGCGTCTGTGATTGGCTCAGAATGTGTGAAGGAACACTCCCCCCTCCCCTCTGGCTCTGTGTGTGTTTACCATCCCAGAGTAACATCCAGCTAGGTTTGGTGACGTCACTTGTTTTGAAAACGTGCAGTAAAAAAACAGTCTTTATTTCCACAGAGACACATGAACCAGTTTGATCCAACAGTTTTTTACAGTTTGTGCAGCAGCTACTGTGGCGCCGTCTGCTCTAGTAGATGCTAATGCTAATGCTACTGCATATTCACTGCAATGGGGGAGGGGCTTAACCCCAGGTGGGTGGGACCAATGTCCTGGTAACGTGTAGTGGACAGACTTTTTCTGAGTGTCTGGTTTCTCTGTTGTTTTCTATGAATGATGGTAAATTCATCAGTGGAGGAGACACACCTGCAGCAAACACTGGGTGACCCATCACCATGGTAACTGTGGGTGACCCATCACCATGGTAACTGTGGGTGACCCATCACCATGGTAACTGTGGGTGACCCATCAGATTCCAAAAGGACAAAAGTAGAAAAGTGGTTTTCAGTGGAATGACACCTTTAAAGTCTGATTTGTCTTCCAAGGACGTGGCGTCCACATATGTGGACTTCACACTTTCTGTTGTCTAGACCATAATACCACATTTAGTTTTACAAGGAACTAGTGTCCACTGACCAGGACATTATACTGACACCACATGATATCAGAAGAGTAGACTAGTTACTACGGCGACCATGGCTCAGTTGGTAGAGCGGGTTGTCCATTAACTAAAGGGTTGGTGGTTCAATTCCCGCTCTGTCCTGGTCAGTCTGTTGTGTCCTTGGCCAAAGCCACTTCACCCCCCTGCCTCCAGTGTCACTTACACTGGCGTATGAATGTTCGCTCGTGGTGGGAGGGGCTGTAGGCACAAAATGTGTCACAGGAGAACTGTGACTACATATGTAGTTTACCACCACCAGAAAGAGCATGTGAGAGTGAATGAATAATGGATCAATAATGTAAAGCACTTTGGGTGCCTTGAAAAGCGCTATAGAAATCTAATCCATTATTATTATCATTTCCTCTGCCAAGGAGGTATTAATTTCAGGCCTGTCTGTCAGCAGGATTACGCCAAAAAGCCCGGAACGGATTTTGATAAAACTTTTAGGAATGATAGATAATGGATCAAGGAAGAACCCATTAGACTTTGAGCAATGAAGGTCAAAGGCCAACAGCTAAAACACATCAGTGGTTTCATTCACATGGTCTGACCTTCAGATGGATGGGTCAACACCTATACCCGTAACCTTTGACCCCTAACCTTCAGACATCAAATGGGTCAACACCAATAACCCTAACCTTTGACCCCTAACCTTCAGACATCAGATGGGTCAATACCTATGGCTCCACCACGTTACACTTTGATGTCATATCCAGCCTTGGCGGAGGTCTGCTGTCTGTGACTGACTTGTAATATATATATATATATATATATATATATTATAGCTAGTACATTTCAGATGGTTTGTTTTTTAAACTCACCAGGTTCCAAACATCCCAAAAAGCCAAAAGAAATTAAAAAAAAAAGCATGACATGCAAGAGTTCAGGTCTAAGGAGGTTAAAACATGTCCATGTGTTATTCTAGTAATGGTAATTTATTTTGTATTTGTGTTTTATTGACTTTTTTCAGTTACTTTTTACATTTATTCATTTTCAGTGTTAATTAAGTTGATATATAAAGGTTTTGGCTTCTCCTGCACTGCCTTTTTACTTGCTATGTATTTATCTTTCATAGTGTGTATAATAAACTAAATAAAACTAAACTACTTACGAAAAAAAAAATTACATAACGAAACCACTTCTGGAACGAATTAATTTTGTATATTGAGGTACCACTGTAAATAACAAATAAATAAAAAATAACTGAATAAAAAAGAAATTAAAAAAACAAATACAAATAAAAGAATAAATAAATAAAAGCCAACCCTAGTTGTTAACAGGATGTAAACCAGCGGCTGTACCTGGTCCACCTCCAGCTGAAGCCTCGTTAGCTCGCGCTCCAGGCGTTTGTAGTCTCGGTCGTGTTGGAGGCCGCTGAAGGTGCAGACTTGAGGCCCCAGGGACGCCACCTCCTTTTGGACCTCGTACAGACGCATCATGGCGGGGTGCTGCGGGTGGTACGGCTGCTGCTGAGCCTCCATAGGATGGGGGTGGGGGTGTGGCTGCTGCGGGCCGCCATGGTCCATCCTCTTCCCACCATCAAAGGGCTTCCCAAACAGGCTGCAAAAAACACACACAGGGCGCCATGAAAGGAAGTCCCCACAAAGGACATAAAACAGAGCGTGGAAGCATTATACTGTCCACCTAGTGCAGTGAATGGATTAACTTTAGTGTCTTTTGGGTCCTGTCAGACAGAACGAGTAATAATGATAATAGATTAGATTTCTATAGCACTTTTTAAGGCACCCAAAGTGCTTTACATTAGTGATCTATTATTCATTCACTCTCACATGCTCCTTTTGGTGGTGGTAAACTACATATGTATCCACAGTTGTCCCGGGGCAGACTTACAGAAGTCTGGCAGACATTTTGTGCCTGCGGTCCCTCCCACCACCACTGAACATTCAACACATTCATACACCAGAGCCAGGATGGTGAAGTGATTACATTTTGGTGGTGATCCAGAAGAGATCCTAGATTTGGGATCAAATTGAAATTTTACATTTCAATCCAGGATTTCTTCCGGATCACATGTAAACATTTATTTAAAATAAATGCTATGTCATTGTTAAGCTACTTGATCACAGATATAAAGAACAGAATTACAGGTCGGTGGATGGACCTCAGGAAACTGATTCACGGCCGTAAATCCGGGGCATCTTTTTTTTTTCACCTTTATTTACCCAGGTGTTTCCCATTGAGATCAATGATCTCTTTTTCAAGGGAGACCTGCCCTATCAGTGCATGTCTTTGGATCATGGGAGGAAACCAGAGTACCCAGATAAAACCTACGCAGTCACGTGGGACCATTTGAAGCCAGTTTTACTGATTCAGGCTCCGTGGACTGATTCACTCTGATCCGGTACGACACAGACCGATAACTGATTCGAATCGGTTTATCTTTACACCCCTAGTAAATATAGATTTGATATAAGGTTCATCACACTGAATATTAGGCTGAAAAAGACTTGACCTTCATAGTCAGCGCCCGAGGTCAAAGGTCACCAAATACTAACCATTTTTTGTTCGCACTCTAGCGTCACCAATTCTTCATGGATTGTTTTGAAATTTGGTGTGAACAGCGAGACGGATACAAGGAAGTAAAAGACCGAATTTCAACTGATTTGGTCAAGTATCGTGGTATGCACGAGTTGTAGTTGGTCTGTCTATCTGTCAGCAGGATTACGCGGAAAGTTTTGAACAGATTTTGAAAACATTTTCAGGATGTGTTGTTATTGTCACGAGAAATGAATGATTACATTTTGGTGGTGATCTGGAAGAGATCCTGAATTCTGGATCACTGTGAAATTTGACATTTTGGTAAGTGGAGAATACATTTTAAAGTGATCCAGAATCCAGGATCTCTTCCAGATCACCACCAAAATGTAATCATTTGCTCCTTGTGACACTAACAACACAAGCTGAACATTTGATCACAATCTGTACAGAACACTTTGTGTAATCCTGCTGACAGACAGACAGACAGACAAAACAAACAGACCTGAATTTAATCCCTACTTGGTAGACCACTCTTGATTCGAAGGGTGAAGGTCTGCCTCGGTGGAGGTATGTGCTCTTAGAGCTTTTCTTGTTGCTAAATAAATCTGAACTGACTCATATGATGTCTATTTTTTGGGAAATATGGCTCTTGATATGATCTGTCCACTTCATCACATGAGGCAGGATACATCCCAACAAGTGAGTGAACAGGAAGTGAACTGGATGTTCACTGAACGGAACGTTAAGGTTAAGACGATGTCAAATTAACTTTTTATTCACTCATTCAAACTATGTTTTTATTATTAATTGCTGTGTAAAAAGTCGTGACTTTTTACTTTTCCAAAACCATTCCAGTCCAGGAATTAGCATTTTTCAAATTCCCAAACTTTTCCAGTTTTTTTCAAAATGTATAAACATTGAATATATCATAATATGCTTGTTTGATGTGAAATTAATCCATAAAAAAGTCAAATATCCACTGGTTTTATAACTGCTGATCCACTCATTTCTAAAAATCTATGCAAATATTTGTTGTTCTCTCTCTCCTTTGTTTTTTTTTTGCTGTGTTTCTGTGTTGTTCCTCAGCTGACAATGTGATGACACCATCACGACATGTCAATTCAACTCCGACTTTATTAACAGATAAGTCAACTTGAAATTATTATCGATTTTTGTCGACAACATTGACTAATCGCTGCAGCACTAATGTGATTGCTTATAAGTTTAGTGATTAAAGACACAATAAAATAAATAAATACTTTCAAAGTATTACTTGCATCCAGTGTCCAAGTAAATTGCACATCTGGCTGGGATGACTGAACTGACAGGCTTTTTCTCTATGAAAACTTGGTGGTCATGTGCATACTCAGAAGCACTTGGGAACCCACTGTGACAGGATGCCTGAATGGACAAAACACCCCCCAAAATGTCCTGGAAGTTTCAATAGTGGAAACACGCCTCTGGTGGTCCACCAGTGGTCTTTACGAGCAGCTTTACCATCAGGCTTGGCATGATTTCTGGGGGAAACCCTGAACAAGAAGTAAAAGCAATCACACCTTCTACCCCTCCATAAGCCCTTCACAGTCTTATGGATAACATGAATATAAGATATTTGCTGTGGTTCTTACTCTACTGTATAAAAAAAAAAAAAAAAAAAAAAAAGTACACCTCTGCAACACTGAATGTACTGAAATGCTGCTTGTTCTATGATAAACCCCCTCCTCTTACAACATAAATACTATGAATGTAGTGAAGATTAGGAAACAAGGGTTTCCTAAAAAGGTTGCTGGAAAATGTTAGGGTTACAACAAAGTGAACTTTATGCATCTGCAGGGTGAGTGGTAAAACACTGGATTAAGATAAGAAAGGGATTTTAGTTTGTGCAAAAGAACATGTCTCAGGGGAAGATATTGCATCATGAGACTGTCTGTCATTATCTGTCCCAGCCCTCAGAGCACAATGTGATTTGTTGCATATGAATCCTCACAACATGATTTGTCATAATCCTAATTAGAACAGGAAGCATCCTTAAGGTAATTTTATATAAGAGGGTGAGGGCTGGGCATTTATTTCCAGAATGAACGCATGAGGGTTGAGACTCACAGTTTCCAAATCTGAGTATTTATTTGGATAATCCCAGGAAAATCTACTCCATCCTGCCGCCAGGGAAACACATCCTCACCCTCCCAGTTTGAGCTCAACACACACCAGGAAAAAATGCTGTATCTGGTACTGGTGTGAAGGCTAAGAATAGGTGATGTGTGCTGGAGGACAGAGAGAGAGAGAGAGAGAGAGAGAGAGAGAGAGAGACAGAGAGAGACAGAGACAGAGACAGAGAGAGAGAGAGAGAGAGAGACAGAGAGAGAGAGAGAGAGAGAGAGAGAGAGAGAGAGAGAGAGAGAGAGAGAGAGAGAGAGAAAAAGAGACAGAGAGACAGAGAGAGAGAGAGAGAGAGAGAGAGAGAGAGAGAGAGAGAGAGAGATCACATCACGCTGCTTCACACACACTGGCTTCCATTGCACCTTCTCCATCCAGCTCCAGGATGCACATGTACCGGTCACTTCTCCAAGGCTTTTTTGCGCATTATGTCACCGCCTAAAGCCCATTCAGGTGGCATTCAGGTTCTGAAAACAGGTGTGTGCCTGTAGAGATTGTACAGAGAGCAGAAGCAGCATCCACACCTCCACATCCACTTCCTTCAAACCCACACACATCCACCGCAGGTTCATTCTCACCTTTTCAAAACTCCGAACACATTCGCGCACATTGTCGCGGATGTCTGTTTCCATCAGCCAAAGCACCGCGAAAGTAGTAGTAGCATCCCAAACCGGATAATCCTTAAACTGAGCAGCGGTGAGGCTCCGGTCAGCTTCAGCACCATCCGACCGACTGACAGGCTGACTGCGGTCGGTAGGGCTGCTGCTGTCGGTCGCCCCTCCCACAGACTATCTTCAGGGTCTCTCATCAATGAGCCCCCCTAAAAAACAACCATATATCTTTATTGTACCTGGTTCTGGACTGTACTTTATCATAAAATGTAGGTTTTTTGACCGATGGAATCAACAGTTAATCGGTTTTGCTTCTTTTTCAACGCCTTTGTCTGCGGAGCTAGCTTAAGCAGCTACCGTAGATCACCTGACTCTGCCCCACCTTGGGCAAAAAAAACTTCAGCTTTTTTCCTTTGAATATATAAATACCACTTATTTAACACAACCACGTTAGTCTTACCTGCATAACCACCGTACAGCCATCTGAAATGTGGTGTAAAAGTGCGCACAGCCACTGATTAAAGCTAAACATTAGCGTACCTAGCTACCTTCTTCTAGTTACTTTCCTCTTCCCAAACATGAACTAACACGGAGTTTATGTTTTTTCACCAGTAGGGAATTTACGCAATTTAATTAGCGTCTGCAAGATCCAAGAAGGTAAAAATATTAGTATGTGTTTCCGTAGCTTATAATAACTTAATAATACGAATAAAACATCAGTTAAACTATTCTCTTATAGGTAATAGATAACTGTTTCTTAACTCAGTGTAAGTTTTTTATCGGCCAACATTAAAGGCGCTCCTTTTGGTAAAAGCGTGGTACCGTTTGACTGGAATATTCTAAAAACAGAAAATAATAGTTACAATTTGAGTAAATAAAGACGTAATTGATAATAAGTTACAATTATAAAGGGACTATTGTGAACATATATTTATTAATTAATAATAATAACAACAACAATACTACTACAACTAATACTAATTACAATAATACTTATTAAATGACTTCAGGATCGGGGGAACGATACAAAACCCACCAGATCCAGGTCCCCTGGCAGTATCCCCCTCGACCTCCCCTTGGGCGTCAGGCCGAGCCCCGGTCATGGGGTACAGACTGGCTGACCCTTCCTGTGGCGGCTGGTGTGAGAGGGGGAGAGGGTGCAGATAGAGGGAGAAGCGGGTGGAGATAGAGGGAGAAGTGGGTGGAGATAGAGGGAGAAGTGGGTGGAGATAGAGGGAGAAGTGGGTGGAGATAGAGGGAGAAGTGGGTGGAGATAGAGGGAGAAGGGGGTGGAGATAGAGGGAGAAGCGGGTGGAGATAGAGGGAGAAGCGGGTGGAGATAGAGGGAGAAGGGGGTTGAGTTGGAGGGAGAAGCAGGTGGAGATAGAGGGAGAAGTGGGTGGAGATAGAGGGAGAAGCGGGTGGAGATAGAGGGAGAAGGGGGTGGAGATAGAGGGAGAAGCGGGTGGAGATAGAGGGAGAAGGGGGTGGAGATAGAGGGAGAAGTGGGTGGAGATAGAGGGAGAAGCGGGTGGAGATAGAGGGAGAAGCGGGTGGAGTTGGAGGAACAAGTGGGTGGAGATAGAGGGAGAAGCGGGTGGAGATAGAGGGAGAAGTGGGTGGAGATAGAGGGAGAAGCGGGTGGAGTTGGAGGAACAAGTGGGTGGAGATAGAGGGAGAAGCGGGTGGAGATAGAGGGAGAATGGGGTGGAGATAGAGGGAGAATGGGGTGGAAATAGAGGGAGAAGGGGGTGGAGTTGGAAGGAGAAGTGGGTGGAGATAGAGGGAGAAGTGGGTGGAGTTGGAAGGAGAAGTGGGTGGAGATAGAGGGAGAAGTGGGTGGAGTTAGAGGGAGAAGCGGGTGGAGTTGGAGGGAGAAGTCGGTGCCAGAGGGACCCGGGGAAAGGGTCTGGAGGAACACCGTGCTTCAAATGGACTCAGCCGGGCTGTTGTCACCGGGGCGGCGCAACTCGATGGCGGGTTGGATGCGCCACCCCGGGCCGTGCTGATCCTCGTCATCGGCCCCTGACGGAGACGGACCGTCTGGATCATGCTTGTTGGATTGGGGAAAACTGGGAATGTGATTTTTTTTTATTTGACTTTTTTTTACCGGTGACAGAAAATAATGACTGGACAATGTGTGTGGTCAACCATCGGTCAAACGGTCATTGGTTAACATCTCTAGTGTCCATGAATAATCACTGTCAATGTTAAGTTTAATCATTTATTTACTGTATTTTCACACTTTAAGGTGAAGTGGATTATAAGGAGCATTAACAGTCACTATAACTATAAGTTGGAACACTGAACAAAACACACTCTGACAAAATGTGACAAAATGTAAAAATGATTAGATAAAAAATAAACATTTTAAGCTCACCTTATAGTCCAGAAAATACAGTATCTTAATATTCTAACTATGTGGGACTTGTTGCCACCAAGACATCTGGTTGCCTAGGCGACCGCCTAGTCTGACTATTACTAACACTGACTCTGCATTAAACCTTTCAAATGAACCAGACATGTGGGTCATTTTCATACCAAATATGTGGGTCATTTTTATACCAGACATGTGGGTCATTTTCATACCAAATATGTGGATCATTTTCATACCAAATATGTGGGTCATTTTCATACCAAACATGTGGGTCATTTTCATACCAGACATGTGGGTCATTTTCATACCAAATATGTGGGTCATTTTCATACCAAACATGTGGGTCATTTTCATACCAGACATGTGGGTCATTTTCATACCAAATATGTGGGTCATTTGTATACCAGACATGTGGGTCATTTTCATACCAAACATGTGGGTCATTTTCATACCAAATATGTGGGTCATTTTTATACCAGACATGTGGGTCATTTTCATACCAAACATGTGGGTCATTTTCATACCAAATATGTGGGTCATTTTCATACCAAACATGTGGGTCATTTTCATCCCATTGGGATTGTTTTGTCACTTTCACCTTCAGTGGTGTTTGTTGACAAACGTTTGGTCAAATATTGATCCAAAACGATTGACTTTGACCACTTTTCATAATCTTCCTAAAATGCAAAAGACGTAACCGATGTTGAGCAAGATTAATAAGACTTTATTGATCCCACAGTCCCACAGTAACACACACACGCGCACACACAGCTCAACTCGGCGCTGTGAAGGTGTATGTTTCGAGCGCGCCTTTCTCAACATCTATGCCACGTGACAGGCCATCCCGTCAGGCAGAAGGACGCAGACATGCTAACATGCTAGCAGCTAACATGCCAGATAAGAAGCTAATTCCGCTTTAAAGCTCCGTGTGTTGAGCTCACATGTCTTTAACAGCAGCAGTGGTCGGTGTGAGTCGGAGAATCCGGGTTCTGGTGCTCGGTAACGGGTTGTCACGCGCAGGGAACCCGCGGTGCAGCTCCACACAGGGAACAACACAACAGGACAAACTCCCAAAGGTGTGCACTCGACACCCTATATCTGACTTTATCTGATGAACACAGCCTCATTTCAGCACATTAGTCATCAACACTATGGAATAGAATGAATATGGAATAAATATTGACAGAATATTGAATACATATTGACGGAGTATTGAATACATATTGACAGAATATTGAATACATATTGACGGAGTATTGAATACATATTGACGGAGTATTGAATACATATTGACGGAGTATTGAATACATATTGACTAAATGTTGACAGATGACACCATACTGACTGTATGGTGTCATCTGAGTCCAGATGCAGTAGTTTATTTTTTATGTCTGTTGCTATGTTACTGCTGTTGCGGAAATGAGGCTCATATTTCAGCTCATTTAATTCGTGCACATCAGTGTCATACGCTCTGAATATTAATATAGGTCCAGAAGTGTGTGTATGTACACACACACACACACACACACACACACATATATATACATATATATATATATATATACATATATACACATATATATATATATCTTCTACGTCCCTCTGTTCCGACAGCATTCACTTTGAATGGACGTTCCCAGTGTTCTGCAGGCGGATATTTTTCGATAACACCCGCTGCCATGGCAACGAGTTTTGCCACTTCAGGTTCACGGTACCATATCACTCCGCAGGTAGTTCGGTCACTTTGAAAGTAAATATTCGCTGTTGTAATGGCTATTTTGTCCAATCTGTTAGAGTAGTAGCAGGAATAAGGTGTAATAAGCGTAAAATAAGCGGGATAATGTATTAATAATGTCCGGGGCTGAACAGCACAGACTTCAGCCCTGAAGGGAAATATTTTTCTGGTAGTAATATGCATGAACAATACATTATCCCTTAGAAATATATGTCATTTATACTCTTTCCATTATATATATATATATATATA
>CM035804.1:50710902-50753402 GCA_020466265.1 Siphamia tubifer
CCTGTTTTTCTGAGCTGACACTTTCATTACTTTTGATGAGTCTCTCGCTCATTTGCATTTGTTGCTCCATAGTGATGTTTTTTTTATTGTTTAATTGTTATTTAACTTTTCATTTTATTAATCTTTTATACTTTACTACTCACATTTACATTCACACTGGTGACTCTTACACTGTTTTTAAATAACCCTTTAAGATAAATGAAGTGTTTTTACACGTAATTCAATTCAATTTGTTCTCAGCCTGACACATGGTCTCTAAGCTTAACGTAGAACTCTCTTCCCCTAATATATGTTTATGAACCACTGTAGTACACTGTCACAGAGACCTACACACTCTTCCAGACGATTATTCAGGATGTCATGATCGATTGTGTCAAATGCAGCGTTTAGGTCAACGAGGACCAAGACTGAGACCTTATTAGCATCAGAGCTAAGTCGTAGTCAGGGCTCTACACTAACTTTTTTTTCCAGGAGCACACGTGCCTCTAAGTTAAAAAATTTAGGAGCACACAAAAAAATAGGGGCACAAGTAGGTTTTAGTTTTAAATGTTTATTTATTTACAGTGCAGTACTTACGCACAGATACCAACATTGTTGAATGACTGCTGTCATTTGTGTTAATTTAGAGCAGACCATAACATAACTTTGTATTATGGGATGCTTTGTCCTTTGACTGTTTTTTGTTCATTGTGTTGCTTATTTTCTCTTATTTTATTTTTTTACTGTGTCTCAGTCTCAGGAGTTAAAGGGTTAATCATTCTAAAATGGATCTAATAACAAGGCAGCCAATACAACGTTCTAAAATGTATCAAAGTGATCATATAGCACGCGTTATGGAACATTCTAGCACACGTTATGGAACGCGTGCTAGAACGCGTGCCATTGCACGCACCAGTGCGCGTACCAGAACGCGTTCTGTAACGCGTGATATAATAAAGACAATGCGTGGCTATGTGAACACTTTGGCTTTTGCCATAATTAGCTCCTCAGGTCTGTGTGCCTTATTGTTGCTGCAAGAAGCACTCGCACATGTGCAACTGTTTTGTTTTCCTTGTTCGCACGCTGAAATATTTGCTTGCAAATGCGAGTGAAATGGGCGCACTGTAGAGCCCTGGTCTGAGGTCACTAATAATTTTGGTGAGGGTGGTCTCAGTGCTATGACACGCCCTGAAGCCTGATGGGAATTCCTCTAAGATGTTATTCTCTTTGAGATAGTTATTTATTTTGGCAGAGACTATCTTTTCTAGTACTTTGCCCATGAACAGGAGATTAGATATAGGACGAAAACTGGCCAAATCGTTAGTGTCAAGGTTAGGCTTCTTTAGTAATGGTTTGATAACAGCTGTTCTGAAAGCATCTGGAAAAATACTAGTTAGGAGAGATGTTTATAATCTGCAGTAAATGATCTGAGACACTGTCAAATATTGTCTTAAAAATGCAGTGGGTCAGAGGTGAATCTAATTTTGTCACAACTGGACATTGTGAACAACCACCATGTAGGCTTGGTCATTATTGATCTAAAATTATCTGTTTGATTGGATAATCATTCAGGTAAGAATGAGTACAGTACTAGTATAGTTGTATCTGTGCTGATTTCTGCACTGAACAACTGTGTTATGTATATTTACGTCCTCTTTCATGGTAGGAAATGTGACCTGTGTGTGAAGTTATGGCTTATAAAAGTTGTTTTTGTAGGATTTTAACTTTGTCATGTCCCGTCTACAATGAATATGTTCCTACCCCTTTATTACTAATAAATGAAAGTGACATGTTTGTGTTAAAAATAGATGTATTGTTGTGCATAAGTGCATTGTCATAATAGTGTGTAGTGTGCAGGTGTTCATGGGGACAGTTCACACACATTATTTACTAGATGTTTAACTCTGTTACCCTGACTGTTGGTTAGCATAGCCTAACGCTAACACATGATCAATCAGGTTAGAACTCTGTAGCTTTACATGTTAAACCATCTTGTCCATTTCTGACAACAGGGTTTGAATAGTCTGTGGAGAGGGGGCGTGGCTTTGGGGATTTATGCCCCGGATCACCAGATCTTTTTTTTTTTTTTAATCTCGGCAAAAAAAGTCGCCCGTGTACTTCGCTCCAAACAACACATATTACAACTGATATTTGGGCATCAATCCTACATCAAAACCCAGATTGACTCCACCCCCCCCCCCCCCAACCTGCTATAGGGAGTTTCTCCATCATACTGTCTATATGTTTATGTCTCTGCTCAGTCAATAACCCACCTCCACCTGACCCAGTTGACCCACACCTCACTTTTCTTTGAATAGGATGGTGAGGAAAATAAAATATATGAAAAAACTAAAACCAAACATTCATAAAAAAACTATCAAACCTGCTCAAAAGACACATTAAAACTAAGTGAACAAGGAAACTTTGTTTAATGAAACCTTTCAGTGTCTTCATTTAAAAATGTTTGTCTTCATGTCACAGGGTCACAGATATAGAACACATTACATTAACTATCTCTGTCAATTACAATGAATGTTTCACTTTAATCAGTGCCATCTTTATATGGGGGTAACACTTCTTACCTGATCATCACTTGACAATATCTTCCCTGATAGTGTGACAAACATATGGACCTTGTACCAAGATGGCGGCTGTGGCACCTGAGGCTGGACATGCTAACATGCTAACATGCTAACATACTGATATACTGTATAGTGTTCTATATCTATGTCATGAGGTTAGCATTTGTCAAACAGGTCACCTTAACATGCACTAAAATACAGAACATTACATTTAATAAATCTGTTTTTCTCTGGGGGAGGCCCCCCAGACGCCCCTCTGGGCTAAGACCTGGTCTTCATAATGTCTGGCTAGTTTGAATCATAATTAGACCAAATTAAAGACCTTTAAGAGTTAGTATGGATGTTTATTTATATTTGAACAGTATACTATTCATCTGTACATTTTTCTTGTATGAATTTTATCCAGACACCTGTTATTATTAAATAGTGAGGAAATTAAATGTTACATTTACCCCTGTCTGCTTTAGAGGAATTATTACATTTGAGTACCTATGTGTGTGAGTAGACCAGGAGTTGACCTGCAGTGAGCTAACACAGTAGCAGTGAGCTAACACAGTAGCAGTGAGCTAACACAGTAGCAGTGAGCTAACACAGTAGCAGTGAGCTAACACAGTAGCAGTGAGCTAACACAGTAGCAGTGAGCTAACACAGTAGCAGCTAACGACAAACAGCCTAGTGGTCTATGGGTATTTTTTTTTCTTACCACCTTATCTACCTTTAATATTAAAGATGCCGACACAGTCTCTACATTTAAAATTAGGCTTAAAACATTCCTGTTCGAGAAAGCCTATGATCAGGTTAGTTAAAAAATTATGTGATGTATGAGTCACAGTTCAGTCTAGGCTGCCCTAGGAGTTAGAATGCTGGGGGAAGTACAGACACTGAGTTCTTTCTTCTCTTTCTCTCTCTCACATCTGTTTCTGTCATTTTTATAACATATCTTTCATACCAAGTCTGTTCATGACTAGTCACCTGGTGTCCCCTATCCCCCCTCCCCCCCCTGGGGGGAGTGGTGGTTTTCCTGACAGTGCCTGCACGGGAGCCATGGACGACAGGATCTGCAGTTTCTCGCCTGTGCTGACCTGTGACCCCGGACCACCGCCCCTGCCTGTCTGGACCAGCCCCCCTTCCTGCATCTATATATGGACGTTCATCTATAGTCTGTCCGTCCATGGGAGTGGATCTGTCCTTCAATGTGGTTCTCCTCGAGATTTCTTCTTTTTCCCACTGGGTTTGGAAGTTTTTTCTGCTGAGAAGGAGGGTCTAAGGACAGGGGGAGGGTCTAAGGACAGGGGGAGGGTCTAAGGACAGGGGATGCCTGGGACTGTTCATATATCTCTGTAGTTGATTGTGTTTTTGTAAAGCCCTTTGAGACGACTTTGTTGTGATTTAGGGCTTTATAAATAAAATTGAATTGAATTGAATTGAATCACCACCACACTTCACCAGAACATCCCAGAACCAGACAGTTTTTTTTCTCATGCAATAAGTTTATACATTGACATGGATCTTGTAAGTTTGTAAGATAAATCTTTATTTCAGTGATTGTAGATGATAGTTTATTGGTCAATTAAAAGAAAAAAAGTTTAGAAAATGATTCAACTCTTTCATTCAAGACAGGTGCCACTGTCAGCACTGGGGGCTGAGCCCCCCTAAAGGTTACATGCTAGAATCGCCCCTGCAGTGGGTACTGGGTCGACGCATGAGGTTGAGGAGTTACATTCCCTGATAGTTGTGTAGAGTTGTACTGATGTAATGCAGGTGAATGTTGCCATGGTAACAGCACAGGGTCTGTAGACACAATCTGTTAATGTGGTGGAATTAATACTGGACCTGATTGACGTTATTTTGTTTCTGAAAAACATGGCCAGCTCCTCACACTTGGATGCAGATGGGTGGGGTGGGCAGGGTTGGGGTTGGGGTGGCGGGTGGGGCGGGCGGGGTTGGGGTTGGGGTGGCAGGTGGGTCTTCGTGCCCCGGGCCGTCTGGGTCGGCCTTGGTGTGCTGGGGGGGTTTGTAACTCCTCCCTCTTGTTCTCCGGGTTTGCGTCGTTCACGGTGGCCCCGGTGGCTCTCTGGGGGTGGCGCCCTGTAGCTCCTACGGCCCGGGATGGGGGGTGCCCGGTTGGCTTGGCCCTGCCTTGCCGTGATTGCATTTCTGGGTTTCGGGGTCCTTCACACTTGCATGTTTGATCGGGTCTCGCCAGCTACTGTCGAGTCCCATTTCAGTGAATGATGGGACCCCCCAGAATGTGCTGAGAATCTCTCCAGAATTTCTACCCTAAACTCATTTTCT
Organism: Siphamia tubifer; assembly: GCA_020466265.1. Taxonomy (NCBI): domain Eukaryota; kingdom Metazoa; phylum Chordata; class Actinopteri; order Kurtiformes; family Apogonidae; genus Siphamia; species Siphamia tubifer. The sequence continues at coordinate 50,715,759 of CM035804.1, forward strand.
TCTTGCACTAGTGTCCTCTTCTATTCTATTCTATTCTATTCTATTCTATTTTATACTATCAAGTCATCCACAATTATGGTGCTCACTACCGATTGTTTAATTATTTATTTATTGAATCTCTTTTTCTTTTGTGCTATTTTGGTTTTCTTCTCTTTTTTCTATTTATTTATTTTTATTGATGGACAGTTAATAGTTGGAATAACACATCACCTTACAATCTTTAATTACAATAGCACCGCCTGTTAATTTCTGTCCCCGTTCGTCCTGTCCAGTCTTTGTTTCCCCCACACATCACTGAGGTGTAGCACTGCCCTCCCTGGCTTATAATAGAGAGTTCTAATAAAGGATGTCTGCTCAGCTTTCGGGGAGGACCGCTGATGGTCACACACATGCACTAAATATTAAAATATTTGGCTAAAAGACTAAAATATGCATTGATCTCAAACAATGTTGACTCCCTCTGTGTGGAGTTAAACAATGAGAACAAATGCAGACAAAAAAAAAGGATGCAGAGGGCTGGAGGGGGGTGGGTGTTAAGTACCTTGTCCATAGTGGAGAATAATATTTTGGAATTTCCAGCATTCTCTGTGATAATTTTGGAGAAGTAATCTTTCCTTGCAACTTGAATGGATTGATTATAGGTGGTAATTTCCAGTTTATATGCCTCAGAGTCAACTGTGAGTTTGGTGGCAGGTTTGTTTGTTTTGACTGACAGTGCTGTTACTTAGCCATGGGGAGATTCTGTCATTTAACCCTTAACGGAGCAACAACATCCAAGGCAGATGATACTGTCTAATGTTCTATCGTAGTAGCCTAGCCACACTAGCTCCTCCTAGCATCAGTAAATATAATGTTCTATCGTAGTAGCCTAGCCACACTAGCTCCTCCTTGCATCAGTAAATCTAATGTTCTATCGTAGTAGCCTAGCCACACTAGCTCCTCCTAGCATCAGTAAATCTAATGTTCTATCGTAGTAGCCTAGCCACACTAGCTCCTCCTAGCATCAGTAAATATAATGTTCTATCGTAGTAGCCTAGCCACACTAGCTCCTCCTAGCATCAGTAAATCTAATGTTCTATCGTAGTAGCCTAGCCACACTAGCTCCTCCTAGCATCAGTAAATATAATGTTCTATCGTAGTAGCCTAGCCACACTAGCTCCTCCTTGCATCAGTAAATCTAATGTTCTATCGTAGTAGCCTAGCCACACTAGCTCCTCCTAGCATCAGTAAACCTAATGTTCTATCGTAGTAGCCTAGCCACACTAGCTCCTCCTAGCATCAGTAAATCTAATGTTCTATCGTAGTAGCCTAGCCACGCTAGCTCCTCCTAGCATCAGTAAATATAATGTTCTATCGTAGTAGCCTAGCCACGCTAGCTCCTCCTAGCATCAGTAAATATAATGTTCTATCGTAGTAGCCTAGCCACACTAGCTCCTCCTAGCATCAGTAAATCTAATGTTCTATCGTAGTAGCCTAGCCACACTAGCTCCTCCTTGCATCAGTAAATCTAATGTTCTATCGTAGTAGCCTAGCCACACTAGCTCCTCCTAGCATCAGTAAATCTAATGTTCTATCATAGTAGCCTAGCCACACTAGCTCCTCCTAGCAACAGTAAATCTAATGTTCTATCGTAGTAGCCTAGCCACACTAGCTCCTCCTAGCATCAGTAAATCTAATGTTCTATCGTAGTAGCCTAGCCACACTAGCTCCTCCTAGCATCAGTAAATCTAATGTTCTATCGTAGTAGCCTAGCCACGCTAGCTCCTCCTAGCATCAGTAAATCTAATGTTCTATCGTAGTAGCCGAGCCACACTAGCTCCTCCTAGCGTCAGTAAATCTGTTCTATCGTAGTAGCCGAGCTACGCTAGCTCCTCCTAGCGTCGGAAAATCTAATGTTCTTTCGTAGTAGCCGAGCTACGCTAGCTCCTCCTAGCGTCGGAAAATCTAATGTTCTATCGTAGTAGCCTAGCCACACTAGCTCCTCCTAGCGTCGGTAAATCTAATGTTCTATCGTAGTAGCCTAGCCACACTAGCTCCTCCTAGCGTCGGTAAATCTAATGTTCTATCGTAGTAGCCTAGCCACGCTAGCTCCTCCTAGCGTCAGTAAATCTAATGTTCTATCGTAGTAGCCTAGCCACGCTAGCTCCTCCTAGCGTCAGTAAATCTAATGTTCTATCGTAGTAGCCTAGCCACACTAGCTCCTCCTAGCGTCAGTAAATATAATGTTCTATCGTAGTAGCCTAGCCACACTAGCTCCTCCTAGCATCAGTAAATCTAATGTTCTATCGTAGTAGCCTAGCCACACTAGCTCCTCCTTGCATCAGTAAATATAATGTTCTATCGTAGTAGCCTAGCCACACTAGCTCCTCCTAGCATCAGTAAATCTAATGTTCTATCATAGTAGCCTAGCCACACTAGCTCCTCCTAGCAACAGTAAATCTAATGTTCTATCGTAGTAGCCTAGCCACACTAGCTCCTCCTAGCATCAGTAAATCTAATGTTCTATCGTAGTAGCCTAGCCACGCTAGCTCCTCCTAGCGTCAGTAAATCTAATGTTCTATCGTAGTAGCCTAGCCACACTAGCTCCTCCTAGCGTCAGTAAATCTAATGTTCTATCGTAGTAGCCTAGCCACACTAGCTCCTCCTAGCATCAGTAAATCTAATGTTCTATCGTAGTAGCCTAGCCACGCTAGCTCCTCCTAGCATCAGTAAATCTAATGTTCTATCGTAGTAGCCGAGCCACACTAGCTCCTCCTAGCGTCAGTAAATCTAATGTTCTATCGTAGTAGCCTAGCCACACTAGCTCCTCCTTGCATCAGTAAATCTAATGTTCTATCGTAGTAGCCGAGCCACACTAGCTCCTCCTAGCGTCAGTAAATCTGTTCTATCGTAGTAGCCGAGCTACGCTAGCTCCTCCTAGCGTCGGAAAATCTAATGTTCTTTCGTAGTAGCCGAGCTACGCTAGCTCCTCCTAGCGTCGGAAAATCTAATGTTCTATCGTAGTAGCCTAGCCACACTAGCTCCTCCTAGCGTCGGTAAATCTAATGTTCTATCGTAGTAGCCTAGCCACGCTAGCTCCTCCTAGCGTCAGTAAATCTAATGTTCTATCGTAGTAGCCTAGCCACGCTAGCTCCTCCTAGCGTCAGTAAATCTAATGTTCTATCGTAGTAGCCTAGCCACGCTAGCTCCTCCTAGCATCAGTAAATATAATGTTCAATTCAATTCAATTCAATTTTATTTATAAAGCCCTAAATCACAACAACGTCGTCTCAGAGGGCTTTACAAAAACATAATCAACTACAGAAATACATGAAAAGTCCCAGGCATCCCCTGTCCTTAGACCCTCCCCCTGTCCTTAGACCCTCCTTCTCGGCAAGAAAAAACTTCCAAACCCAGTGGGAAAAAGAAGAAATCTTGAGGAGAACCACATTGAAGGACAGATCCACTCCCATGGACGGACAGACTATAGATGAACGTCCATTTATAAATGCAGGAAGGGGGGCTGGTCCAAACAGGCAGGGGCGGTGGTCCGGGGTCACAGGTCAGCACAGGCGAGATACTCCAGATCCTGTCGTCCATGGCTCCCGTGCAGGCACTGTCAGGAGAGCCACCACTCCCCCCAGGGGGGGAGGGGGGAAAGGGGACACCAGGTGACTAGTCATGAACAGACTTGGTATGAAAGATATGTTATAAAAATTACAGAAACAGATGTGAGGAAGAGAAAGAGAAGAAAGAACTCAGTGTCTGTACTTCCCCCAGCATTCTAACTCCTAGGGCAGCCTAGACTGAACTGTGACTCATACATCATGTATACATGATATATGAGTCACATAATTTTTAACTAACCTGACCATAGGCTTTCTCAAACAGGAATGTTTTAAGCCTAATTTTAAATGTAGAGACTGTTTCGGCGTTTTTAATATTAAAGGGAAGCTGATTCCATAAGACAGGGGCCTGATAACTAAAGGCTCTAGCTCCTACTGTACTTTTAGAAACCCTAGGAACTTTCAGTAAACCTGCATTCTGAGAACGAAGGGTTCTATTGGGTTGGTACGGAACCAGATCATCTTTAAGATAAGAGGGGCCCATACCATTAATGGTTTTATATGTAAGGAGGAGGATTTTAAATTTAATTCTAGACTCAACTGGTAGCCAGTGAAGGGTTTGGAGCACAGGCGTGATGTGTTCTCTTCTATTTGATCCTGTTAATAATCTTGCTGCTGCATTTTGAACCAGTTGAAGCTTTTTAGGGAATATTTAGGACACGCTACAAGTAAGGAGTTACAATAATCTAATCGTGATGTAACAAATGCATGAATTAATTTTTCTGCAGTCGTTTTAGACAGAATATTCCTAATTTTGGCTAATGTTGCGCAGGTGAAAGAAGGCTGTTCTGCAAGTTTGTTTGATATGCATTTTGAATGAAAGATCTGGATCAAATAAAACTCCTAAATTTTTAACTGTGTCACTGGGTGTTACACTTAAGTTGTCCAGAGTAACTATCTGGTTAGTTAGGGAGTCTCTCGCATCTTTAGGACCAATTATAACGACTTCAGTTTTTTCAGGGTTCAGTAACAGATAATTGGCACTCATCCAAATTTTTATGTCTTGTACACATGTACTTAGTTTATCTATTTGCCTGGTCTGGTCAGGTTTAATCGATAAATATAGCTGTGTGTCATCCGCGTAACAATGAAAATTAATGCCATGATTTCTAATGATGTTACCTAAAGGGAGCATATATAGTGTAAACAAAATAGGCCCAAGGACTGACCCTTGAGGAACGCCATAATTAACTCTGGAGGACTGCGATGATTGTTTGTTGATGTGAACAAATTGGTAGCGATTAGATAAATATGATTTAAAGCAGCAGAGGGCTGCTCCTCTAATACCTATATCACATTCTAATCTGTGCACTAAGATACTGTGGTCGATGGTGTCAAAGGCTGCACTAAGGTCTAATAACACCAGGACCGATATTAGTCCGATGTCAGCGGCTAATAATAAGTCATTAGTAACTTTAACTAACGCTGTTTCAGTGCTATGATGGGCACGAAAGCCAGACTGAAACTGTTCAAATAAACTATTATCCTGCAGGAATTGGCACAGCTGTTTAACTATTACTCGTTCTAAAACCTTTGACAGGAAGGGCAAATTGGATATAGGCCTATAATTGGCTAAAATGTCAGGATCTAGGGTAGGCTTTTTCAGAATTGGTTTAATAACAGCATATTTAAATGACTGTGGCACATATCCAGTAATTAATGAAGTGTTAATTATATTTAGGACAGTGCCAATAATTAGGGGTAGAATCTCTTTAAAGAGTTTTGTTGGGATTGGATCTAAGAGGCAGGTGATGATTTGGAAGACATGATAATAGATATGACATCAGTTTGGTCTACAGTGGTGAAATTATTTAGTGTTACAGAGGGATTTATAAAAAGGCCTAGGTTTGAAAGCGCTACTTTTTCTGATCTAATATTTGGGAGAAATGTGTCTATTTTGTCTCTAATAGTTGATATTTTATTGTTAAAGAACTGCAGGAAATCATCAGGATGGAGCGTGGATGGAATAACTGGTTCCACGGAGGTGTGGCTGTTTATCAGTTTGGCTACAGTACTGAACAGGAATCTAGGATTATTCTGGTTTTCTTCTATTATGGATGAGTAATATCTAGTTTTGGCTGTACGCAAAGATGGATTATACTTTATTAAGCTATTTTTCCAGGCATTGAGAGAATCTTCTAAGTTGGATCGCCTCCATTGCCTCTAATTTACGTGTTGCTTGTTTAATGGAGCGAGTGTCAGTGTTGTACCATGGGGAAGTTAATCTAATCTTAGTAGTTTTTAACTTAAGGGGGGCAACTATATCTAACGTAGTTTGTAGTGTGAGCATGGTACTATCGACTAACTCATCACTTATACTGGGACTAAATGTGTCCTTTACATAATCACATGACATAGACACAAATAGTGACTGAATTAACTCTTTGTACTTTGAGACAGCACGGTCACATAGTATCCTTTTCATTTGCGTTTTAATCACTGAGGTAGAAATATCCTCAAACAAAAACTGGAAGGTCATTAAAAAGTGATCTGAGAGTATGGGATTATGGGTAAAAACGACGAGGTCATTAATTTTAACACCAAGTGTTAAGATCAGATCAAGAGTATGTCTGTGAATGTGGGTTGGTTTATTAACATGTTGGATAAAGCCTAATCCGTCTAGTAGGTCACTAAATGCATTACTAAGAGAGTCAGCGTTGTTATCGACATGTATGTTAAAATCACCAACTATTCTAATCCTATCCCAGTTCAACACTACACTGGATAGAAAGTCAGAGACTTCTAATAAAAACTGTGAATAAGGGCCAGGAGGGCGGTAGACTATGACAAAAGGGACTGGTTTTTGGTTTCTGCAGTTGGGGAAAGTAATGGATGAAACTAGACTTTCAAAGGAGTGGTAAGTGGGATTAGTTTTATGATTAATTTTAGGGCTAAGACCTAAACTGGAGTGGGATATTATTGTTCTATCGTAGTAGCCTAGCCACACTAGCTCCTCCTAGCATCAGTAAATATAATGTTCTATCGTAGTAGCCTAGCCACACTAGCTCCTCCTAGCATCAGTAAATATAATGTTCTATCGTAGTAGCCTAGCCACACTAGCTCCTCCTAGCATCAGTAAATATAATGTTCTGTCGTAGTAGCCTAGTTTCACTCAATGTAACTTTTGTCTAAATTTCCCTGAAACTGGTCGACCAATCACAGTGAAGTATAGAGTCAGAGGGCGGGACTAACAAAGTGACGCTGCGATGATTGGTAGAGAAACAAGTGTAAACAACCATAGAAGAAGAACAACAACAGGTGTAGATTTCCTTTTATCACAGATGAGTGAAGAATGTGAGAAAACGTCAACAATCTTTAAATTCTTTTTACAGAAGCGACAACAGTCGTTCAGCTCCATAATCCACCATTTTGTTTAGTCATTCCTAACTTTCTCCAGACTCCTCCGTCAACTTTCAGGCGCTGTAACTACGTCATCCTAAAGATTACACTGATTGGTTGTAGTACCGTCCTATTACATACAGAGGATTTGAAAGACAACCTTTTAGCCCCGCCTCCTCTGACTATGAAGCACCACTAGACCCATACATGGAATGAATAGAGATAGCACTGCTAGGCTAGGCTAGGCTAGGCTAGGCTAGGCTAGGCTAGGCTAAACCAAACCATTGTTACAATATGAGTTGATTATTCCATTCAGAGCTTTTATTCCATTTATACGATGACATTCTGAACTGTCACTAACCCAAATGAAGCTGCATTTCTTTCACTCAGTGACTTTCTGCTTCTTTTAACCGTCTTGTCTCCCAACAGGAAAAAGACGCTTTTATCTTCTCACAATTGAAGGCAAAAGGGTTGTCAGTACGTGATGAACGAGGTGAGGAAATGGTTTTTAATGTCCCGTTGAACACCTTTGAAACTCCTGAGTGCAGTTAAAATCCAAATACAGAGCAGTGTGAACTCTGCTGAGCTGAAATAAGAGCAAATAAGTGGACTTTGGATCAGAAGCAAAATATACAGAGAAAACACACAAACTGCAGCTCTGCTTTAGTTTGACATACACTTAACCTTTATCTGTACAATGTTTTATTACTGTAATTAACTTTGATTTAAGTCTGTAGTGTTTGATTTTATCTTATCTCATCTTATCTCATTTTATCTGATTTGATCTCATCTTATCTTATCTTATCTCATCTTATCTTATCTCATTTTATCTCATCTCATTTTATCTCATTTTATCTCATCTTATCTCATCTTATCTTATCTCATTTTATCTCATTTTATCTCATTTTATCTCATCTTATCTCATCTTATCTCATCTTATCTTATCTCATTTTATCTCATCTTATCTTATCTCATTTTATCTCATTTTTTCTTATCTTATCTTATCTCATTTTATCTCATTTTATCTTATCTCATTTTATCTCATCTTATCTTATCTCATTTTATCTCATTTTATCTGATCTTATCTCATTTTATCTCATCTTATCTTATCTTATCTCATTTTATCTCATCTTATCTTATCTCATCTCATCTCATCTCATCTTATCCCTTGTGCTCTTTCCTCTCAGGACGACGGCGTTCCCTGGACAGTGAAGAAATGGCCGTGTTTTACAAAAGCTTCCTGGATCAGAACAGAGGACGCCACGCAGATTACAACAAGTGAGTTGTTTTTCTGTCAAGCGTCTCCCACGGTGACGCTGGGTGTGGGTGGGGGGGGTAAGGCGTGTCTCCTGCTGTGGGGCTGTTAACTACCCTGGGTTTAGACCACGACAAACACCACAGGCTTTGAGGAGCTTAGTGTCAATTACACTGGCAAAGCAGTGGAACTTTCTATCACACAGGTGTCAAACATGCGGCCTGAGGGCCAAATCTGGCCCCCCCGCAGGGTCTGGTCTGACCCTTGGGATGAATTTGTGAAATGCAAAAATTACACTGAACTGGAGCTGCACAATATATAGTCATCGACATCACAATGTTCATGCTCGCATTAGTCACATGACAGGTTCTGTTAATGTAGGAAATGCAAGAGAAAATCACCCAAAACCAACAAAAGAAAATCACCCAAAACCAACAAGAGAAAATCACCCAAAACCAACAAGAGAAAATCACCCAAAACCAACAAAAGAAAATCACCCAAAACCAACAAGAGAAAATCACCCAAAACCAACAAGAGAAAATCACCCAAAACCAACATGAGAAAATCACCCAAAACCAACAAGAGAAAATCACCCAAAACCAACAAGAGAAAATCACCCAAAACCAACAAGAGAAAATCACCCAAAACCAACAAGAGAAAATCACCCAAAACCAACAAGAGAAAATCACCCAAAACCAACAAGAGAAAATCACCTAAAACCAACAAGAGAAAATCACCCAAAACCAACAAGAGAAAATCACCCAAAACCAACAAGAGAAAATCACCCAAAACCAACAAGAGAAAATCACCCAAAACCAACAAGAGAAAATCACCCAAAACCAACAACAGAAAATCACCCAAAACCAACAAGAGAAAATCACCCAAAACCAACAAGAGAAAATCACCCAAAACCAACAAGAGAAAATCACCCAAAACCAACAAGAGAAAATCACCCAAAACCAACAAGAGAAAATCACCCAAAACCAACAAGAGAAAATCACCCAAAACCAACAAGAGAAAATCACCCAAAACCAACAAGAGAAAATCACCTAAAACCAACAAGAGAAAATCACCCAAAACCAACAAGAGAAAATCACCCAAAACCAACAAGAGAAAATCACCCAAAACCAACAAGAGAAGAAGGGGTAGGATTAAATAAGCTTATGCTTCATCCTACTCTTTTTCGGACATGTCATTGTGTATTATTATTATTATTATTATTATTATTATTATTATTATTATTATTATTATTATTGTTGTCATTCTGCACATGGTCAAAAAAAAGCATTCAAATCAAATCAAGAGAAAATCACTCAAAACCAACAAGAGAGTTAGACGCTCTGGAAATTCACAATTTTGTTACATTGTTTTTAAAAACATAGTCCGGTGTTTGACTATAAATGTAAATGAATCTGTATGAAACATCAAAGCTTAGACGACTAAATAGGTTAGTGTTTCTAAAAAAGAATGGAAAAAAGGAGTGAATTTCCAGAGTGTGTCAGCAATCGACTATTTGGGTCTTCCTCCTAAAGAATACACAGAGGTCCATGTGTGTAGATCAGTAACTGTGGACACACTATCTGAGGACACGAAGACCTGTGGACACACTATCTGAGGACACGAAGACCTGAGGACACACTATCTGAGGACACGAAGACCTGTGGACACACTATCTGAGGACATGAAGACCTGTGGACACACTATCTGAGGACGTGAAGACCTGAGGACACACTATCTGAGGACGTGAAGACCTGAGGACACACTATCTGAGGACGTGAAGACCTGAGGACACACTATCTGAGGACGTGAAGACCTGAGGACACACTGTCTGAGGACGTGAAGACCTGAGGACACACTATCTGAGGACGTGAAGACCTGAGGACACACTATCTGAGGACGTGAAGACCTGAGGACACACTATCTGAGGACGTGAAGACCTGAGGACACACTATCTGAGGACACGAAGACCTGAGGACACACTATCTGAGGACATGAAGACCTGAGGACACACTATCTGAGGACATGAAGACCTGAGGACACACTATCTGAGGACGTGAAGACCTGAGGACACACTATCTGAGGACGTGAAGACCTGAGGACACACTATCTGAGGACATGAAGACCTGTGGAAACACTATCTGAGGACGTGAAGACCTGACGACACACTATCTGAGGACGTGAAGACCTGAGGACACACTATCTGAGGACGTGAAGACCTGAGGACACACTATCTGAGGACATGAAGACCTGAGGACACACTATCTGAGGACATGAAGACCTGAGGACACTTGTCTTTGTCTTTAGGGACCCTCTACTTACTACCACTGAAGTGTGATGATGTTTAAACTTTACAAGAGTTAGTGTGAAAATAGAGAAAACACATGTTCTAATCACTTCCATGTTAACACAGTTTGGATCAAATCTGCCAAGTGCACATTTGTTCATCCAAATGGTTAGCCTAGCCTAGCCTAGCCTAGCCTAGCAGTGCTATCTGTATTCATTCCATGTATGGGTCTAGTGGTGCTTCATAGTCAGAGGAGGCGGGGCTAAAAGGTTGTCTTTCAAATCCTCTGTATGTAATAGGACGGTACTACAACCAATCAGTGTAATCTTTAGGATGACGTAGTTAGAGCGTCTGAAAGTTTTCGGAGGAGTCTGGAGAAAGTTAGGAATGACTAAACAAAATGGTGGATTATGGAGCTGAACGACTGTTGTCGCTTCTGTAAAAAGAATTTAAAGATTGTTGACGTTTTCTCACATTCTTCACTCATCTGTGATAGCTACCGTGGCTAGGCTACTATGATAGAACATTAGATTTACTGATGCTAGGAGGAGCTAGTGTGGCTAGGCTACTACGATAGAACATTAGATTTACTGACGCTAGGAGGAGCTAGTGTGGCTAGGCTACTACGATAGAACATTAGATTTACTGATGCTAGGAGGAGCTAGTGTGGCTAGGCTACTACGATAGAACATTAGATTTACTGACGCTAGGAGGAGCTAGTGTGGCTAGGCTACTACGATAGAACATTAGATTTACTGACGCTAGGAGGAGCTAGTGTGGCTAGGCTACTACGATAGAACATTAGATTTACTGATGCTAGGAGGAGCTAGTGTGGCTAGGCTACTACGATAGAACATTAGATTTACTGACGCTAGGAGGAGCTAGTGTGGCTAGGCTACTACGATAGAACATTAGATTTATTGACGCTAGGAGGAGCTAGTGTGGCTAGGCTACTACGATAGAACATTAGATTTACTGATGCTAGGAGGAGCTAGTGTGGCTAGGCTACTACGATAGAACATTAGATTTACTGACGCTAGGAGGAGCTAGTGTGGCTAGGCTACTACGATAGAACATTAGATTTACTGACGCTAGGAGGAGCTAGTGTGGCTAGGCTACTACGATAGAACATTAGATTTACTGATGCTAGGAGGAGCTAGTGTGGCTAGGCTACTACGATAGAACATTAGATTTACTGATGCTAGGAGGAGCTAGTGTGGCTAGGCTAATGAAATCGAGTAAAATGTAGTAAAAATACACTAAAATGCACAAAAATGCTAGCTTCTAGCTACGGTAGCACATTAGATTTACGGCTAGTGGGACTTGTCTACCACATGGTGTGATTTTAATGTTTATTATATGTATGTTCTCCCAATCATCTAAAAAATGAGCTAAACTACAGATAATCCCTTTAAGTGTTTTATTTTCAGAACGAGCTGGTAGAAAGTGTTAAACTCTAGCAAATTCTACTTTAATCCATCAGCAGTTCCAGACTTTGGTTTATTACTTTAGTTTATTACTGTGGATTAGATAAGAAGCATTTTATTCAACCTACAGGAGTGTCTACTGGACTTGTAAATATTGTAATAATAATAAATATATGAAGATAAGAGAGTAATCTTAGAGCAATAAAAAGTAGAGTGTGCTGTAATTGCTTTCACTTGTTCGTTGGATAATAAAGATTTAGGTTCAGGTGTTGAAACTAGATTTAAGTTCTTAAAATACTTAAAAAATCATTAGAATATGCTTTAAAAGTGACAATTTTCTTTGTATAATGTTCATTCTTTTTTAGCAGTAGGAGCTTTTTGAACTTGACTGATGTCACACACACTCAAAATAATGTCAGTCAGTGTTGAAAATGAACACAATAGCTATTATTGTGTTAGTTATTAGTTAATTGTTAAAATAGCATTAAACACAAACACAAATTCCATTTAATTCAAAGAATGGTATTGAATAAAACCTATTTTTCACATTTACTTCCTCACTGGTTGGATTACCACCAACATGTGGTTTGAAGTTGATGAAATAAATATGATTTAAAGGTAAGAAAATCAAAAAGGGAGGAAAATTCATAAGTTAAGTTTTAGAAAATTAACTTCTCAACCTTTTTAATCTGAAGACAACTTTAATTAAGAAGTTTGAGTTTGAATTGCAAATGTATGAAATTAATGTAACATTTAGAAGTTAAATCAGATTTGTTTTATTTTTTAAAAATTGTAAGTATTAATTAAAATTTGATGAGCTTTTATTTTCCTGCTTTAAATGAAATCTTATTTTGACGTGAACATGTGATCCAGCTTTTATTTTCAACTGGATCATGTGTAATAATATCTGAGATGGAAGGTCGACACTTACAGCTGATCAACTTTGGATGATTTTAATCAATAAGAGGTGGAAAAAGTAATACATGAAATACACACAGTTAAAAATATAATACACACCCCAGGGGAGGCCCCGCCCCCCAGGGGAGGCCCCGCCTCACTATTTGAAAACACTGGACTAATTTTTTTTTCTGTTTTTATTTTCAGGGAATGGTACCGGCGTAACTTGACCATCACTTTGCTCATGGCTGGAGTCAGTCTGCGTCAGCTGTGGAGGACAATTAGTGATAAATACAACAGCAGGAAAAACACAACCCCTCCCACCTGATAATCAATAAAACCTCTCTGTCACCCTGCTGTCTGTCTGTCTGTCTGTTATTCATCTATATTTGAACACAACTGGAACCATGTGTGCAAATGCAGTTGAAAACACCCCTGCACTTAAATAAAACAAACAGCTGAACGTTATATTGTTTAAGCATCGACATCATCATATACATGTTTATAGTTTATAGTCACATGGCAGGTCCTGCAATTATTTTTCTTAAATTTTTCATTATTTTTTATTTATTTGTATATTTTTTTATTATTGTTAAAAATTAATTAATTAGCATTTTTGTTTACTTTATTTATTTTTAATTGTTAATTTTATTAAATTATTTTGGATACTGAAATGTATGTTCTGTTCTGACCACTAATCAGTTTTTGTAAAGGATGGTTTCATATGGAGATTTTCATGTAATTTGACTTTTTTTTACATTAAAATCCGTACTTTTCATTATTTATAGCTACTTATCATCTTACCAAGTATTTATGATGTTTTTTTATCTCAGAGTTTTGACTTTCCCATAATTTCAACTCTCTCGCATTCCTTATACGTATGACTTTTTATGTCACAATTTTGACTTTATTTCATCATTTCGACCTCATAACTGGGAGGACGTCGTATTGTGCGCTTGATCCAGCGTTGATAACTGAAAACAACCCCTTTGTTATGAACTCATCACAGCCACACCCATTATTTGATCAGAAATGGAACCGATAACTTTTGATCCCACTTGTGTGTGGGTGATTTTCACCCAGTTTGGTGTAAATTGGGTGCAAACTCTAGGAGAAGATGATGAAAGCATAAGTGCAGGGATTAGGACTACATTTGTGTTGCCATGGCAACAGGGTTGGGGTGTGTCTTCGTTGGGTTTTTGGTTCAATTCGGATGTTCCAAATTTGGTTTGACCACATGGGAAAAAAATTCACTCCAATTCAAAAGGATTCTGCCAAAACCCCATTCATGACTATGGCACAGTTTTGGTGTTGTCATGGCAACACGATTAAACATGGGTGTGTTCTCATTGGCTTTTTGGTTCCGGTTGGCATGAGGTATGTGTGTGCCAAATTTCGTTTGACTATGTGGAAATAAATGTTCACTCCCATCTGAGAACTGTAGGGGGCGTCAGAGAGCCATTTTGTGATCTAACGGTACGAGTCCCATATGATGGTGTTCAGGTCGTTATTCTGGACAACTGTTGCATTGGGTCCAACTCAATCTGACGCTGTATGTGCGAGATACACACACATTTATGTGTCTAAAAATGGCCACTACATTGTGAGGTCATCATAGCCACACCCACATTTTATGAAAATTTGTCCTGATAAGTTTTGCTCCCACACATATGTAGGTGATTTCCACCAAGTTTGGTATAAATTGGATGAAAACAAGTTGAGACGTGTGGTATTGTAGAGGTTCCCACTTCCATCCAATATGGCCGACTTCCTGTTGGGTTTAGGGTGGGGCCATAATGTAACTTTTTACTTGTCCTTGGGTGATGTGTTACTGAGCTAGCGAAGGGACATGGGTGGAGAAAAAAGTGGGTGGGGAGAAAAAAGTGGAGGTAAGAAAAAAAACCTCAAAAACCTTTCTTGGAATTCCGAGAATGTTTCTCAGGCCCCGACTGAGTCAGATAAACATGGAGGACACACAGCGGAAAAACTGGGAACACTTCCTTTAAAACAAGTCTCACATTCTCCTTTCTTACAGCACATCTGTCAGTTCACAGTGAATGGCGGTCTGTCAGTTCACAGTGAATGGTGGCACATCTGTCAGTTCACAGTGAATGGTGGTCTGTCAGTTCACAGTGAATGGTGGCACATCTGTCAGTTCACAGTGAATGGTGGCACATCTGTCAGTTCACAGTGAATGGTGGCACATCTGTCAGTTCACAGTGAATGGTGGTCTGTCAGTCGTCCTTCCTGTCAGTCAGTCCCATCACTGTTCACCCTACCCTATTTGCATGTGTGCTGCATCCATATAGAACCCAGGATTCATGCATATTGACGAGAACCCGTCCAATTTTTTGAGGGGGGTGTATCAGGGCTGTAGTCTGTGTTTGTCAATGGTATCTACACAAATATTTACCACTCTTAAAATGGCGGCCACCATAAACCGGTAAAGTGTCCCGGATGTGGTGACGTCATCGTGAAGCATGCAACCATAGGGAGCCTAAGTCTCCGCCCCTTCCGGTCGGTCCACTGGGCCGAAGTTCGGAATAATTGAACATGAGTGGATGAGGATAAAATAATTATTTTCTGCTCCACTTTACTTTATGTCCTGAATCACACATTTGTTGTACTTCAATTAAAATCATAACCAATGATGTGTGTTTGGAGTTTCTTTGATACGTGTTTTGTGATTTATTATAGTGTAAAAATATGTCATTATTTGGACTCTGTTTGGACTACATATCAGACGTCACATAGCTGACGTCACAGCAGAATCTTTCCCTCCAAACCTTTCTAAACCGTATACCACCTTTTCTATTTTTCATTTGTAAATACCTGTGTGTTTTGTGTCCCGGTGTAATCACAACACCATTTCCACATGTTCCCTCTACCGCTTCCCGACTGACGAGAAAACGAGGAGAAGGTGGATTAAACTGATCAGGTTTAGGCATTTTCATTGGCAGCAGAGTTAGCTGCTTGGTGATGACGTCATATTTGTGAGACGAACGTTGTAATCCATTACTTACTCTGACATAAAACCTAACGTAACTTTAGATGTCTGTCCAAAGTCAGTGCTTTATCAATGTGAAAATGGATCTTTAAAATTCACACACATCATATGTGAAAACCGTAGCACATTTCAAACGGGACCAGAAAATTACTTTTATCCCTTCATTGACTCGCGTTCATTTTTTTATGGCACTTTGGCACAATGGCCCGGAAATCGACCGGAAATAGAATCGCGTAGTTTCCCTCGGATTTCCGACTTCGTTCCTTGGAATACTTTTTTTATCTCCACTTTTTGAGAGGGCGTGGCCGAGCGTTCTGCGAGATTTTTTTTTTTGCTGACTTCAGAATATATTTTTCTTCACCGGGCTTGAATGGGTGGTGGTGGTGGTGGTGGTGTGTGTGTGTGTGGGGGGGTAAAATAAAATTCCCTTTTTTTAACCATTGAAAAGGCGCAATGTGGGGTTAAAGTCACGTGATAATAATAATAATAATAATAATAATAATAATAATAATAATAATAATAATAATAATAATAATCCCTTGTGGAAACTGCGTGTTATAAATATTAAACATAAATCGGTGTGTCCCTTTAATCCTTCAGAGGATGACGTCATCACCCAGGCAGAATGGGGGGGGGCTAACGCCATTTTCACCCACTGTTCACTCCTTCAGTCATCTAGCCTGTAGACCAGAGCTGTCACTTCACCGTGTTTTTATCTTAATAATGAAGCATCTGTTGCTCAGTTAGTTTTAGGAACGTGTTCCTGTAATGGAACTGGTGGCGAACAGGCTCCGACTAAAGCCTGGTTCACTATGGAGCTAACTGCTGCTCATCATTAATCTGATGCACTGAAGAACAGGACATTTTACCAAGCTTGGACACCTCCTAACATTACCACCCATTTTTTTCTGGAAGTCACAGACTACCACCACAAATCTTTCCGTCTCAAAAAGACAAATAAAAGGCAGAAGAAACCGAATCTGTGTTGGAAACGGATGTTCTAGAGAACGGTAAGAGCGGCTCCGTGTATTCCATGGAATCATGTCAGGAGATAATTAACAGCTACAACTGAGCAGCATTCTAATCAAACTGGTTAATAAAGTGATAAAGTAAGGGAAACACAGGAGATGACAACTCTTATCATTTACTTTAGAATTTAGATTAATTAGCCCCTCGTTGTTGTGGTCGGTGTTGATGTTAGTTGCAGGAATTAGACGCAACCAGGTTAAGTGTCAGTGAGTGAGTGCACGCGCAGTTGTGTGACAGGAAAGTACAGGTTAACTGGTTCTGCTGGTTCATCCATGAGGAAGAACTAAACACTAGGAAACTACTACAGGGTCATAGACAGGACCGGTTCTGGTCAATGTGGTGGACTAGGTCGACACTGGGTCGACACTAGGTCGACACTGGGCCGACACAAGGCAAACACTGGGTCGACACTAAGCCAACACTGGGTCGACACTAGGCCAACACTGGGTCGACACTAGGCCAACACTGGGTCGACACAATGCTGACACTGGGTCGACACTAGGCCAACACTGGGCCGACACTAGGCCAACACTGGGCCGACACTAGGCCAACACTGGGTCGACACTAGGCCGACACTGGGCCAACACTGGGTCGACACAAGGCCGACACTAGGCCAACAGTGGGTCGACACTAGGCCAACACTGGGTCGACACTGGGCCAACACTGGGCCGACACTAGGCCAACACTGGGTCGACACTAGGCCAACACTAGGCCGACACTGGGCCGACACTGGGTCGACACAAGGCCGACACTAGGCCGACACTAGGCCAACACTGGGTCGACACTGGGCCAACACTGGGTCGACACTGGGCCAACACTGGGTCGACACTGGGCCAACACTGGGTCGACACTGGGTCGACACTGGGCCGACACTCAGTCAAAATTCTGAGATAAAAAGTCACTAAGCACAAGCAGAATGAATCCATATATAAAGCACACTGTTGTTTTTGTTGTAAATTAAAGTCTTTTCAGTTCAGCTTATAGTCCAGAAAATACACTATCTTAATATTCTAATTCTGTGGGACTGTGCGCCACCAACACATCTGGTGCCCTAGGCGACCGCCTAGTCTGACTATGACTAACACCGGCCCTGGTCACTGGCATGGTCCTTAACGTGAACAAGCTGTTAGGAGATGCTGAGTTCTGCAGATAAAGTGGATCAGTCATGTGATGGTTTTTCTGTGGATGGATGTAGTTTAATTTATATTCAGAGTGGGCTGAGGGCTGTGAAGGGTGTCTGTCTGCTGGGGACACTGGCCCTCAGTGTGGGGCTCCAGCTGGGTTCAGTACTGGGCAACAAGTACTGAAGGAAAATACTACCATACTGTGGAAATACAAGTAGTAAGAGATAATATATGGAAGTATTAAGACCTGCCATCCATTCATCCTATAGTTACATACAGGTTCCTTATGAAACAAAAATACATTTCTCCATCTCCAATATATTACTGGCTGAAATTAAACCTGAAAATATTTGTATATAATATACAGGAAAAATATATTGTGTCACTATATTCCAATATATATATATATTCCAATGACAACCTGTTCTTGAATTACAGCCAATAATGGGATTCTGCTAAATGTGACAGTGACCTTTGACCTTTTGCAATATTTATAATTTCGTGTTATATATATATATATATATATATATATATATATATATATATATATATATATATATATATATATATATATATATATATATATATATATATATATATATATATATATATATATATATATATATATATATATATATTTAAGAGAACAACACTGAAGGACAGATCCACTCCCATGGACGGACAGGCTATAGATGAACGTCCATTTATAAATGAAGGAGGGGGGGCTGGTCCAGACACCAGCCAGGCAAGGGAGGGGGTCCGGGGTCATAGGTCAGCACAGGGAGGTCACTGTAGATCCTGTCGTTCATGGCTCCCACGCAGACACTGTCAAGACAGGGGGGGGCACACCAGATGACTAGACAGGAACAGACTTGGTGAGAAAGATAGGTTATAGAAATGACAAAAACAGATGTGAGAGAGAAAGAACTCTGTGTCTGTACTTCCCCCAGCGTTCTAGCTCCTTGTGCAGCTTAGACTGAACTGTGACTTCAGTCTGTTTTTAACTAACCTGACCATAGTCTTTCTCAAACAGGAATGTTTTCAGCCTAATTTTAAATGTAGAGACTGTTTCGCGTCTTTAATATTAAAGGGAAGATGATTCCATAAGACAGTAACCATGGTAACTAAAGGCTCTAGCTCCATCAGACAGTAACCATGGTAACTAAAGGCTCTAGCTCCTACTGTACTTTTAGAAACCCTAGGAACTTTCAATAAACCTGCATTCTGAGAACGAAGGGTTCTATTGGACTGGTACAGAACCAGATCATCTTTAAGATAAGAGGGGCCCATACCATTAACCCCTGACCTCTGACCCCTAACCAATACCATTAATGGTTTTATATGTAAGGAGGAGGACTTTAAATTTAATTCTAAACTCAACTGGTAGCCAGTGAAGGGTTTGGAGCACAGGGGTGATAGGGTTAGGGGTCAGGGGTCAGGGTTTGGAGCACAGGGGTGATAGGGTTAGGGGTCAAGGGTCAGGGTTTGGAGCACAGGGGTGATAGGGTTAGGGGTCAGGGGTCAGGGTTTGGAGCACAGGGGTGATGTGTTCTCTTCTATTTGATCCTGTTAATAATCTTGCTGCTGCATTTTGAACCAGTTGAAGCTTTTTAGGGAATATTTAGGACACGCTACAAGTAAGGAGTTACAATAATCTAATGGTGATGTAACAAATGCATGAATTAATTTTCTACATCATTTTTAGACAAAATATTCCTAATTTTGGCTAATGTTGCGACAGTGAAAGAAGGCTACATGTTTGGTTAATATGCCCTGACGTCTGACCCCTGACCCTTTGAATGAAAGATCTGGATCAAATAAAACTCCTAAATTTTTTAACTGTCACTGGGTGTTACACTTAAGTTGTCTACAGGGTTCAATAAAAGATAATTGGCACTCATCCAAATTTTTATGTCTTGTACACAAGTACTTAGTTTATCTATTTGTCTGGTCTGATCAGGTTTAATCGATAAATATAGCTGTGTGTCATCTGCATAACAATGAAAATTAATGCCATGATTTGTAATGATGTTACCTAAAGGGAGCATATATAGTGTAAACAAAATAGGCCCAAGGACTGACCCTTGAGGAACGCCATAATTAACTCTGGAGGACTGCGATGATTGTTCGGGTGAGGGTTAGGGTTAATGTGAACAAATTGGTAGCGATTAGATAAATATGATTTAAAGCAGCAGAGGGCTGCTCCTCTAATACCTATATCACATTCTAATCTGTGCACTAAGATACTGTGGTCAATGGTGTCAAAGGCTGCACTAAGGTCTAATAACACCAGGACCCATATTAATCCGATGTCAGCGGCTAATAATAAGTCATTAGTAACTTTAACTAACGCTGTTTCAGTGCTATGATGGGCACGAAAGCCAGACTGAAACTGTTCAAATAAACTATTATCCTGCAGGAATTGGCACAGCTGTTTAACTATTACTCGTTCTAAAACCTTTGACAGGAAGGACAAATTGGATATAGGCCTATAATTGGCTAAAATGTCAGGATCTAGGGTAGGCTTTTTCAGAATTGGTTTAATAACAGCATATTTAAATGACTGTGGCACATATCCAGTAATTAATGAAGTGTTAATTATATTTAGGACAGTGTTAATAATTAGGGGCAGAATCTGTTTAAAGAGTTTAGTTGTAATTGGATCTAAGAGGCAGGTGATGATTTGGAAGACATGATAATAGATATGACATCAGTTTGGTCTACAGTGGTGAAATTATTTAGTGTTACAGAGGGATTTATAAAAAGGCCTAGGTTTGAAACCACTGCTTTTTCTGATCTAATATTTGGGAGAAATGTGTCTATTTTCTCTCTAATAGTTGATATTTTATTGTTAAAGAACTGCAGGAAATCATCAGAATGGAGCGTGGATGGAATAACTGGTTCCACGGAGGTGTGTCTGTTTGTCAGTCTGGCTACAGTACTGAACAGGAATCTAGGATTATTCTGGTTTTCTTCTATTATGGATGAGTAATATCTAGTTTTGGCTGTACGCAAAGATGGATTATACTTTATTAAGATATTTTTCCAGGCATTGAGAGAATCTTCTAAGTTGGATCGCCTCCATTGCCTCTAATTTCAGTGTTGTTTGTTTAATGGAGCGAGTGTCAGTGTTGTACCATGGGGAGGGTCATCTAATCTTAGTAGTTTTTAACTTAAGGGGGGCAACTATATCTAACATAGTTTGTAGTGTGAGCATGGTACTATCGACTAACTCATCACTTATACTGGGACTAAATGTGTCCTTTACATAATCACATGACATAGACACAAATAGTGACTGAATTAAGTCTTTATACTTTGAGACAGCACGGTCACATAGTATCCTTTTCATTTGTGTTTTAATCACTGAGGTGGAAATATCCTCAAGCATAAACTGAAAGCTCATTAAAAAGTCATCTGAGAGTATGGGATTATGGGTAAAAACAACCAGGTCATTAATTTCAACAGCAAATGTTCAGATCAGATGGAGGGTGTGTCTGTGAATGTGGGTTGGTTTAGTAACATTTTGGATAAAGCCTAATCCGTCTAGTAGGTCACTAAATGCATTACTAAGAGAGTCAGTGTTGTTATCAACATGTATGTTCAAATCACCAACTATTATAATCCTATCCCAGTTCAACACTACACTGGATAGAAAGTCATAGACTGATGAGATCCAAACTGTGAATAAGGACCAGGAGGGACATAAACTAGGACAAAAAGGACTGGTTTTTGGTTTCTGCAGTTGGGGAAAGTAATGGATAAAAGTAGACTTTCAAAGGAGTGGTAAGTGGGATTAATTTTAGGATTAATTTTAGGGCTAAGACCTAAACTGGAGTGAGATATTACTGCCACTCCTCCACCACCACCACTGGTTCTGGCTGTGTGATAGTTCACCTGGATTCATTTAATGGGACATATTCATCCTGCTGAAGCCAGGTTTGAGTCATAGCTAAAATATCAATCTATTGATCACTGATTAGATCATTTATTAATAAAGATTTGGGAGAAATTGACTTAATATTGATCAGTCCACATTGGATAAAATGGTTAGGTGTTCTTTTAATCTGATTATTACTTAA
Organism: Siphamia tubifer; assembly: GCA_020466265.1. Taxonomy (NCBI): domain Eukaryota; kingdom Metazoa; phylum Chordata; class Actinopteri; order Kurtiformes; family Apogonidae; genus Siphamia; species Siphamia tubifer. The sequence continues at coordinate 50,737,808 of CM035804.1, forward strand.
AACTATTTTTATTAAATTATTTGATCTGACTCCTATAGGTTTAATAATATTAAGTTTATTATTAACTACACAGTGTTTATTATTAACTACACATGGTTTATTATTAACTACACATGGTTTATTATTAACTACACATGGTTTATTATTAACTACACAGGGTTTATTATGAACTACACAGGGGATAGACACAGTCTTTCTATTATTTACTACATGCTGGGTTTGTGACAGCTCAGAGTGAAGTTGTTGATGCACACAGAAGTGTTTTACTCTACGACTCTGCGCTCCACGCTTCCCCTGTACTGTCACAAACCGGTCCCTGCACAGGACCGGCTGGGGGACTAGCCACGCTATTAGCACAGCCTGCGGTCCCTGCAGCTACCTCGCTATAGCTAGGCCTAGAATTAGCCTCCAAGCTGCAGAGCGGTGCTTGTAACTCAGAAACCCTGTCCTCCAACCCTGACACTAAACTACACTTCCAACAGCTACTTCTATCCTCAGTAAAGGAGGCAGGGAGGGTCATTCCATGTCAAATCACCCAATTTTTTGGACAAATGTAACCCTACCCCCTCAGATTTTGCTGAAACATTGTCCTCTGGGTAAGTCTGGCAGGAAAAGATGATTCTCCAATTTTTATATTAATCGGACGAAACGTTTCCGAGATGCAGCCGCCAACATTCTGCATATTTTAGCAATTTTTGACGATGCCGCCATTATTCAAACTGCAATAACTTCTGAACTACTGGTCCAATTTTCATGAAATAGGTGTCATTCTGTAACCTTTGAAGGAATACAACTCTAGGAGGATGAGGCTGGCCGGCCACTGCCACAGACATCGGGAGCTCCCGGCCAGCAGGCTGGTCCTATGGGAACCAACACATGGGCATCGATCACGAGGACGTCTCGCGCTAACGTACGTGGACATCCTGAAGAAAGATGTGGGAGCTGAAAGCTCTTCTGAGCTGGCCGGGTGTATGGAGAATCGGGAGGATTGGAGACTCCGATGGAAGCTCGTCTGAGGACGACTGAGAGAAATCAATTTCAACATCTGACCACGTTTTCATGTAATGACCTTGAAATCAAATATTTGACCTTGAATTTGACCTTGTGGATCACATGACCTTGACCTGATATTTTGGTCCACTTCATAGCCCTTCATAGTCTGCAAATAATATGAAAAAATCACAGGTGTAATATTTTTTGTTAGAGCTACAGGATAGTTCAAATATACATTGACCTGAAATATATGTTTAATATTTACCAAGACTGGACAAGTAAATAGTTATTATGTGAAAAGGTGATGCACACATTTATATTTGTTCCTCAGAATAAACATCCTATTGTATTTCCTGAAATTCATGGAGTGAAAACTTATATTGTCAATTCTAATTTACATGTAATAGATTTGATAGAATAACTGAAGTGTTGTCGTCATCTTCATCATACTAGAGGAGTTTCACTAACAACTATTCCAGTAGAAGAACTTAAACTTTTTATGTGTAGTAAGTTTGATCAACAAAACCTTAAGACTATATGTGTACACCGTGACAAAGAATGTCTTCTACAGTTTTCCATCCTGAAAAAGAAATGCTCTAATCCATTTCACTGCCAAATCTAGAACAAAGTCACTACGAGTTATAACATCACAATTTTATGACACACTTCAAAATCCCCCAGAGGTCATTGTTCGTGGTGAGAAGGTCTGCTGTGAGGGTCTCATAAAGTTAACATCAGACAACACAGAGTCTTCTGAGAACTATGACAGGTTTAATGAAGTGTCATCTTACATGGCTGATGACGACCAACAGTTAAGTCCACCACAAAAGGAATGTGCCAAAACTGATGAGACCCCATCAGGTGTGATAAACTACCAGTATAGATAAAGATAAAGGGTACAAAAAACTACAATCCATCTAATTCACAGACCCTTTAGTACCAGTAATACTATAATTTCAGTGTGTCTCCCACAATTAAGCCCATGGTTTGACCCCCCCCCCCCCCCACACACACACACACACACACACACACACTTCAACAGGAAAGCTTGTTTTTGCAGATGAACTCTGAAGATGGGATCCAAAGGAAAGACATGCATAGATTTCCACTGTTACATGAGTAGAACAGTGGGGGGGCCACCCCACTGTCAATTTATTGTAGGATAAATACAAATATATATATGTCCACACTACATCCTGACTCCTAGTTGACTTTAAGCCACAGTGTTTCCTAATAAGCCTTAATGCGTTAAAGATTAAAAAATTCAACATCATGACGACAGCGTTATTGACATGAAATTTTTAATTCTTTGTTGTAATTTAAATTTTTAAATATTTTAGGATGTATATTCTGAGGAACAAATATAAATGTGTGCATCACCTTTTCACATAATAACTATTTACTTGTCCAGTCTTGGTAAATATTAAACATATATTTCAGGTCAATGTATATTTGAACTATCCTGTAGCTCTAACAAAAAATATTACACCTGTGATTTTTTCATATTATTTGCAGACTATGAAGGGCTATGAAGTGGGCCAAAATATCAGGTCAAGGTCATGTGATCCACAAGGTCAAATTCAAGGTCAAATATTTGATTTCAAGGTCATTACATGAAAACGTGGTCAGATGTTGAAATTGATTTAAGAGTTGGATTCCTTCAAAGGTTTCTGACAGAATGACACCTATTTCATGAAAATTGGACCAGTAGTTCAGAAGTTATTGCAGTTTGAATAATGGTGGTATCGTCAAAAATCGCTAGAATCGGCAGGATGTTGGCGGCTATATCTCGGAAACGGTTTGTCCGATCAACATACAGATTGGAGAATCATCTTTTCCTGCCAGACTAACCCCTAGGACAAAGTTTTAGAAAAGTCTGAAGGGGTTAGGGTTAAACCCATTGGGTGAATTGACATGGAATGACCCGGGACTCACTGTACATACAGCACACTGAGCAGAAAATACTGAACAACAACTAGCCATGGCTAAGGGAAGTTAGGCTAGCGGAGTTAAAGAGGAGACAATACACTCACTGGATGCGACGCCGTGTCGTCTTTGCTGCCCGCGTCTCTCATCTGATCTTTGACAAGGACGTCTGTCTCCCAGGTCTACACCTGTTTGTCAATGATTACTTCACATTATAGCGCCCCCTACAGATTCACTAAATACACCCTTAGTAAAATGGCATTAGTTCAGACGTACAAACACCGGTCTGGCTCAAATTTGGCTCAGTTGTCAGTCTCACAGTTTTACACCCATTCAACACACAACATTTTAAATAAGTCACTCTATAGCGCCCGCTACATCTTTATACAAAACTGTGCATTTCTGGCAGAATATCACATCCCGCCCACGGTACGACATCATTGTGCCGGGAGGCAGTCGCGAGGGACGGCAAAGGCCTTTGAGACTGTTTGCAGTTTTAATATTTTTGTTGTTGTTTGTTGAAATGGTGTGAAACTTTTCAGTATAATCCACCATAGTAATTACGCCATCGTATTTTTTACTTTCTATGTATGTTTTTCCAACATTTTTCCAACACACAGCTGATGCTACATAGATGGTTTGAAATATACTACAATACATGTTATTGTCCCATTAGGGGAAATTAGTGTTTGACTCAGTAACTGTGTTGCAAATGCTTTGACACAAACAACGACAGTAAACAACAACAGTTACAATTACAATTACAGTACATAAAGATACAATCACATTAGAAAAACACCATAAGAAAAACTGCACATGAAGACAGCGGTACTACAAGATGTGGAAATAGGTTTGGTCTGGGCTCGACCAATCACCAAACAGAATAGATCAGACTTTATTATCATTGCACACATTTTACAACAGTGGGTCCACTCTGCACCACAGTAAAAGAGAAAAAGGCCAAGATAAAAAAACAACAAATAAAGGTAAAAATATTGTGGCAGATTAAAAACAACCAATGAGGTAGAATTAAAAGGTTAAAAGAAACCAGTTATATTAAATGTAAAAAGTGTGGTGTGCAGTGATGGACAGATTGTATCATGACCAACCATGTGTGAGTGTATGAATGAGTTTAGTTCCTAGAGAACTGAAAAAAGAGTAGGAACTAAAAAGGTTCTAGGAACTACAAAAAGTTCCTACAGTGGGAAAGCATCTATAGACCATCAAGAACCTGACTCTAAATGTTCCTTTAATACTGTTTTGACTTCTGCAGGTTTAAACCTCTGTTGTTCTCTGGGTATAAACTCCATTTTGTTGTTGGACCAATAGATTTACATTTTTTGATCATATTTAGAAGTCAAGATCCTATTCCCCTGTCAATGCAGCCACAATCTTTCCATTAATGACCTGGTTTGTTGCAGCCTAATTGGTCCCACTGCACTTCTGTCATGAATACAAAGTATATTTACTGTTTAATACGTGTCTCAGGCACTGGTGTAAATCACAGCCACTGCAGACACAGTTCAGAAGTGACAGTCGTACCATAATACTTCCTCATTATTTCTTCCTCGGTCAGCAAAAGAACACATTATGCAACGTCTGCAAAGTTCATCTGGACTAACCCTCCTTTAGTGCCATAGACAGTATGGCTGCACGACAAAAGAAAAACACTGACAATTATTATAGAATAGAATAGAGTAGACTTTATTTGTCATTGCATAGGTGCAACGAAATTTCATTTGTGCCATCCTGAGTACAAATACACACACATCAGACAACATTCTTCCTTAATTAAAATATATTAAAAAATAACTAAATATATATATATATATATATATATATATATATATATATATATATATATATATATATATATATAAAAACAAAACAAAAACAGAACATTGACAGCACACCAATGAATAATGAACGGCTATTGCACATGGCTCACAAAAGTACGTCATTAAATAAATAAATAGTGATAATATTGCACGTTGTTCCGTATTGCACCAGTAGATGAAAAAAAATGGAGAGAGAGAGAGAGAGAGAGAGAGAGAGAGAGAGAGACAGACAGACATATGGTTCCTATTATTGGCATGAGGTATTAAGTTCAGTTATGGCTCTGTGAAAAAAACATTTTTTGAGTGTGGAGGTGCGGGCTCTGAGTGCCCTGTAGCGTCTCCCTGAAGGCAGCAGAGAAAACAGGTGATGACTATGGTGACTCTGGTCCTTAAGGATTATTGTTTTTAACCGTCTGATACTATATCAAAAAAGAACAAATGATTACATTTTGATGGTGATCCGGAAGACATCCTGGATGCTGGATCACTTTGAAAGTTTACTTTGCAGTCAATGGAGAATAAATGTCAAAGAGATCCAGGATCTCTTCTAGATCACCACCAAAATCTAATCATTTGTTCCTTGTGACACTAACAAGACATCCTGAACATTTGATCAAAATCTGTTCTGAAGTTTTTGTGTAATCCTGCTGACAGACAGACAGACAGACAGACAGACAGACAGACAGACAGACTCGTACATAGTGATGTGGATGTTCCAACAGTAGACTGAAGTAAACCCACCATCATTATACTGATTAACAGACCATTGGAAGCTAATGTTTCCATTAATATTTACACACACACACATACATACACATATACACGCGCATACACACACGCACATACACACACGCACACGCGCGCACACATACACACGCGCATACACACACACGCACGCGCATACACACGCGCACGCGCATACACACACGCACATACACACGCACACGCGCGCACACGCACACACGCACACGCGCATACACACACGCGCATACACACACGCACATATACGTGCACACACGCGCATGCACACGTGCGCACACGCACATACACCCACACGCGCATACACACACACGCGCATACACACACGCACATATACGCGCACACACGCGCATACACACACGCACACGCGCATACATACACCTACACACATGCACACATACACACATGCACATACACGCACACACACACATACACACACATACACTCACACACACACACACATACACGCACATACACACACACGCACGCACACACATACATGCACACACGCGCATACACACATACACACACACACACATATATGCACACACACACACGCACGCACACGCATACACATACATACATACACACACAAATACCCTGCATTACATGTATTTATTACCCTGTTACATTTTTTTGGCAATTTTATGCAGAATTCTCATTGTTATATAGAAGAAATAGGTAGGTAGGCAGGTAGGTAGGCAGGTAGGTAGGCAGGTAGGTAGGCAGGTAGGTAGGTAGGCAGGTAGGTAGGCAGGTAGGTAGGTAGTTAGGTAGGCAGGTAGGTAGGCAGGTAGGTAGGTAGTTAGGTAGGCAGGTAGGTAGGTAGTTAGGGAGGCAGGTAGGTAGGCAGGTAGGTAGGTAGGTAGTTAGGGAGGCAGGTAGGTAGGCAGGTAGGTAGGCAGGTAGGTAGGTAGGCAGGTAGGTAGGCAGGTAGTTAGGTAGGCAGGTAGGTAGGCAGGTAGGTAGGTAGTTAGGTAGGCAGGTAGGTAGGCAGGTAGGTAGGTAGTTAGGTAGGCAGGTAGGTAGGTAGTTAGGGAGGCAGGTAGGTAGGCAGGTAGGTAGGTAGGTAGTTAGGGAGGCAGGTAGGTAGGCAGGTAGGTAGGCAGGTAGGTAGGTAGGCAGGTAGGTAGGTAGGTAGTTAGGGAGGCAGGTAGGTAGGTAGGCAGGTAGGTAGGTAGGTAGTTAGGGAGGCAGGTAGGTAGGCAGGTAGGTAGGCAGGTAGGTAGTTAGGTAGGTAGGCAGGTAGGTAGGCAGGTAGGTAGTTAGCCCTAGTTGCGGGTCGTTTATACATTGACCCGCTTGCACATCACTGATTTTTAATAAATAAAATTAAACTAAGGCTTTTATCCTGGCAAAGGGGAAGTAAGACCTGGCAGGTTTAAAATGCACCAAGAGGAACCTGTTCCCTGCAGTGGCATTGTGTTAATGTGACTTTTGTTAATGTGACTTTTGTTAATGTGACTTGTGTTGACTTGTGTTAATGTGACTTGTGTTGACTTGTGTTAATGTGACTTGTGTTGACTTGTGTTAATGTGACTTGTGTTGACTTGTGTTAATGTGACTTGTGTTGACTTGGGTTAATGTGGCTTGCGTTGACTTGTGTTAATGTGACTTGTGTTTACTTGTGTTAATGTGACTTGTGTTGACTTGTGTTAATGTGACTTGTGTTGACTTGTGTTAATGTGACTTGTGTTGACTTGTGTTAATGTGACTTGTGTTGACTTGTGTTAATGTGACTTGTGTTAATGTGACTTGTATTCATGTGACTTGTGTTAATGTGACTTGTGTTGACTTGTGTTAATGTGACTTGTGTTGACTTGTGTTAATGTGGCTTGCGTTGACTTGTGTTAATGTGACTCGCGTTGACTTGTGTTAATGTGACTTGCGTTGACTTGTGTTAATGTGACTTGTGTTTACTGATGTTAATGTGACTTGCGTTGACTTGTGTTAATGTGACTTGTGTTGACTTGTGTTAATGTGACTTGTGTTAATGTTAGGGTTAGGGTTAGGGGGTTAGGGAAATAAATACATCATTAAATATTGAATTAAATGCCATTAATTAATTAAAATTAGAATTAAATGAATAAATGTTATTAAATGTATCGTTCATTTGTTAAAATGACAATTCATTTTAGGTAACATTTTTTTTAATCATTATTTAATGGATTAATCAACTAGTTATTTAATTATTTCCTATCCTTGTCTTGCAGTGGATCATTAATTTATTTTATCTGTCAACACCGTCCATCACAGTTGATGGACGGAGGATTGATGCAGAGTTCATGAACACATTCACATACACTGGGTGACCTTTAACCTCAACCTTTGTTTGAATACTTTAGGAAAATAAACTTTATTGACAACTGACAAAAATCTAGACTCAGTCCATCACTCACACTAGACTAGATTCACTTTAGCCCCGCCCACTTACTTTGATGGACGAGGTTGACAGATCAAATAAATTATTGATCCACTGCAACACAACGACCAGGAAATACTTAATTAATTAATTAATTAGATAATCAGAGAAATAATGTTTTCTTTAACCTGCGTGATCTTTTATGGGTAATAGTAATCTTTTATGGGTAATAGTAATCTTTTATGGGTAATAGTAATCTTTTATGGGTAATAGTGATCTTTTATGGGTAATAGTAATCTTTTATGGGTAATAGTAATCTTTTATGGGTAATAGTAATCTTTTATAGGTAATAGTAATCTTTTATGGGTAATAGTAATCTTTTATGGGTAATAGTAATCTTTTATGGGTAATAGTAATCTTTTATGGGTAATAGTAATCTTTTATGGGTAATAGTAATCTTTTATGGGTAATAGTAATCTTTTATGGGTAATAGTAATCTTTTATGGGTAATAGTAATCTTTTATGGGTAATAGTAATCTTTTATGGGTAATAGTAATCTTTTATAGGTAATAGTAATCTTTTATGGGTAATAGTAATCTTTTATGGGTAATAGTAATCTTTTATGGGTAATAGTAATCTTTTATGGGTAATAGTAATCTTTTATGGGTAATAGTAATCTTTTATGGGTAATAGTAATCTTTTATGGGTAATAGTGATCTATCTATGTATCTGAAATGAATTGGTATTTTAATTAATTGCACATTTAATAACACATTTATGTATTTAATTCCAATACATGACATATTTAATTAGTTATTTAATGATGTATTTATTTATTTAATCTTATCACGTTTAGTCGTCCGTGGTGAATGAGTGTAAAACATTCATGAAAATCTGCACAGTGAGACTCATTCAGACTTTTCCCTGCCGGGTCATCTCGTGTGAAAAATTCTTTGCTGTGAAGGAGCTGATGGGTAACTGTGTTTGATCTGAAATAGAAGAAAAGAGAAGATAGTTCCACGGTCGACCATTGTTAGTTATGGTTAGGGTTAGTATTTTTATTAGAACACATTTCCCCTCACTAATGCACATGCTGCTCAGTTGAGAAGCAGCAGCACTCGTGGGTTTCCTGGAGCTTTCATCTTAACCAGTAGAATTCTAGTCATTTGTCTGTGTGAAACGAAGCTAAGTTTTGGGTCATTACTTCCTCCATTATTTGCTGATGATTGTTTTTCTCTGAGGATCAAACAAACATAAGTCACCAGACGTGTCGTGCATGCGAGTGCACAGACAACAGTTGATGAAGAGCTTGATGTTTTGTTTTTTTAGGACTCGTGCCTCAGATTGTGATGATCTGAAGCAGTTTTGTGTTATCACTCTATTGTCCCATTGACCTTTCTGACCCTTCGGTCTGTGTAGGCTCAGTTGGTAGAGTGGGTCGTCCCATAACTGAATCTGAATTCTTCTGCTTATAGTGTTAAAACATTAATGGTAGCAACAGTAGCTACGGTTGTGGTCTGAGGGGCCATCGACACAAAATGTCAGCCACGCTTCTGTCAGTCTGCCCCAGGGCAACTGTGGCCACATATGTAGTTTAGCACCACCAGAGCGTGCATGTGAGAGTGACTGAGTAATCTGCTTTGAGTATGTGTGTGCTATATAAATGAAATTCATTATTATTATTATTGCCTTTCCATCCAAACAGGATGCGTGAGGACATGTCCACCATGGTGTGTGTGAAGGAGGAGGAGGACCCTGGGGAGAAACTGTCCCAGGATGAGATCATCTGCCGGACCAAGCAGGTGATCCAGGGGCTGGAGGCCCTGAAGCAGGAGCACCACTCCATCCTGGAGGGCCTGCTGGGAACGCTGCGCTGTCTGAAGCAGGACGAGGAGGGCGTCCTGGTGGAGGAGAAGTCACACATGATTCGAAAGTCCCTGGAGATGTTGGAGCTTGGTCTGAGCGAGGCACAGGTACGCTTTGAAAACCACCTTTCAACCAGATGGTATCAGTTGTGCTCCAGTCGACTCCAGGTCCATGTACCAGTTTTGGCTGCAATCCTACCCACAACTCCTTGTAATAGTTATCTTATTAACAAAGCAATGTACAAATGGCATGAAATGTGTGAAGTCATGAACTATCACCACTTTAGTTCACGATTTATAAAATATTATACCACAGATAATCAGGACTTTGACCTGGTGGTGCTCAGTAAATGATGTGAAGTCTAAACAACCTTTCCACTACATGCTATCACTTCTATTCAGTTCTACTTAGATATACCAGGAACTATTCTGTAAGAAATCTCAAAGTTCATTGAATGAAAGCTCCCAAGATGGAATTAAAGAGCTCTGTTGTCAATTTCAATTGTATTTATAAAGCCTCAAATCACAACAAAGTCGTCTCACAGGGTTTTACAAAAACACAATCAAAAAGATAAAAAGTCCCAAGCTTCCCCTGTCCTTAGACCCTCCCCCTATATATATATATATATATATATATATATATATATATATATATGTCTACAGTACAGGGATTCCAGGGACAACAAGGTGTCTTTAGCTGGGATCAAAGTGAGGACAGGAAGGAAGTGGAGAGCTGAGAAGGCAGTGGAGGTGGCAGAGTCACGCCTAAAGCAAAATGCTCTGGTGGAGGTCTTGGCAACAGGGAGAGCAGGTCTACACTACTTTCCTAAGACTGAGCCTGGCCCGGGGAAAAGAGAGACACCAGCTACTCCAGGAAGAGGTCCGAGCAGGTATAGAGGAAGAGCGTGTAAGCAGGGCAGTGGGACTCTGGCAGCAGGGGGCATGGACAAGGTAGGAGAGCATGTTGCAGTGCAAAGTCACCTGGTCGAACATCATGCAGGCAGACTTCCGCCGCTTCCGGTTCCTTGTGCAGGCCCAGTGAACCTCCATTTGTGGGGGAAGAGCGAGACACCTGTCTGCCCCCTTTGCTCCGGAAGAGGCTCCTTGGAACATCTCCTCAGCAGCTGCCCAAAGTCCCTGGTGGATGGTCGCTATCGCTGGCGCCACGACCAGGTTCTGAAAACAGTAGCTGAGAGCATAGGCCTGGCCATAAGCACCAGCAAACACCATCAAGCTCCGATGAAGGCAGTCTCTTTCATCAAAGCTGGAGAGAGACCCCGGGTATGTCCACAAACAACAACAGGACTCCTCCACACCGCCCCCGACTGTGAGTTACACGTGGACCTGGGAAATCAGCTGAGGTTCCCCCAGCACATCACAGTAACATCTCTCCGGCCAGACATGATCATCATCTCAGAGGCTTCAAAAAACCTGATCATGCTGGAACTCACGGTTCCATGGGAAGACTGTATGGAGGAAGCAAACGAAAGGAAACGGGCCAACTACCAGGAACTGGTGGAGGACTGCAGGGGTTGGGGTTGGTGGACTTTCTATGAGCCAATAGAAGTTGGCTGCAGAGGCTTTGCTGGACGTTCTCTCTGCAAAGTCCTAGGCCGGTTAGGCATGACGGGGGCAGCCAAGAAGAAGGCCATAAGATCAGCTAGCGAAGCCGCAGAGAAAGCCACCAGGTGGCTATGGCTCAAAAGGGCAGATCCGTGGTGTGCCGCTGGGACGCAAGTCGGGGCATGATCAACCTCGGCTGGGTCACTTGGGTGAGAGTGTCTGATGTTACACTCAGTGATCCCAGGCTACATCACTGATGATCCGTCCCAGTTGCATCCAGGAGATGTTTCTTTCAAGCTATAAAATTAATTCAGGTTATTGGGGAAGTGAAGAAGGGGTTAGGGTTAAATAAGCTTATGCTTCATCCTACTCCTTTTCGGACATGTCATTGTGTATTGTTATTATTATTATTATTATTACTATTATTATTATTATTGTTGTTGTATTGATTATTGTTGCATTCTGCACATGTTCGGAATAAAGCATTCAAATCAAATAGGTGTATATATATATATATATATATATATATATATATATATATATATATACCTATATATATAATTATAATAATTGCAGGATGTGCAATGTGACTATTGCGCACATGTACATTGCCAAATGTGTGCTCATGTAATATATTGTGCAGCTGTGATTTGCAGCAGAGCAGTTGTAGATGGAAGCCTTCATCCTTCATCGTGTTAAAGTTCCATGTTGTAAGTGGGAGAGTACAGGTGCCTTGCAGTAAATAATTTTCGGTAGTTATTTGTCATGGACACCAGTTTGATTTGACAGATCACATCAGAGCAGGTGTGGATAATGAAAGTCTAATGCGCTGTGCTTTCAGGCACTACTTAAAGCTTCTGTTCCGTTTGAAGTCAGGGTTGTGAATCTTTGATCGTCATGCATCCCAGACACTGGAGGATAGACGATTCCTCACAGAAGAGCCTGAAGAAAGACACCAAAACACAAAGGGGAGGATTTGGTCTTTTAGCTCAGGCATAAACATTTACCAACGGCAGGTTTTCAGAGGACGTTTAAAGGTTTTTCTTGTGTCATGGCTCAGTTGTGGATGAGTCACAGATGACTCACAGCTCTCTACCATCATCTCCATGTCGTGCCGCAGGCTTTAACTAATAAAAATAGAGCCCCCTCCACATCCACACACACTCTAATACTCAGCACTTACTTCCTGGATCGCTTGCACTTGTAGTTTTTGTATGATTGCTATTGTCCTTCACATTCGTCTTCTTCTGGTGTCCTAATGCTTGGATGCCTCCAGCTGTTTGTGTAATGACACCCCTCCTGTCTCTGCACTTTAAACCACATGCCATTAAGGAGATGTTTTTACCAAAGTACCCCCCACAGTCAAATGAATGTGCACATTTTAGGCCAGATTGGAGTTATGGTCCACACCTCGTCACATTTAGTATCTGCACATTAATCTGTCACCGTTAACGGTACATTACATTCATGTACAGTGTATTTTTCTACCTACTTTTGTGTGTGAAGTCACTAGTTTGTGTGTAGATTTCCTTCTTGTTTACAAAGTAAAAACACAGATTTATCAGTGTGGTTTTGAGTGTAAGAAAGGGAAAGGGGTGTTTTATTTAGTGGAGATAACCACAAGTGCGTTGCTCACTACGGCTAACTAGTGTTTCGCCTAATTCCTCCAAACAACATTGTAAATATGTGGTATTTAGACAAATGAATGTCACATCCTGCATCTAAAGACACACTTTCTCACCTGATTTATGTAAAAAATAAATCAATAAACTAATATATTTAAAGAGTTTAGAGCTCCAGTGAAATCAGCTTCACCCTGTTGATTTCTGCTCAGATAGGAGTGCAGTGCATTGTGGGTTATCGTACAGTACGCTACAGTGTAAACGCTTTGCATACTGTCCTATCACTGAGTAAGCAGTACAGAGTATGAGTAGTATGAGTATGAAAGTATGTAGTACGTGGTTTCAACCGCAGCCTCGCTACAGCTTTTCACCATCTAAATTAAATGGTCTTTCATTGAAGAGCTTGTTGTTGTTGTCCAGGTGATGATGGCGCTGTCGAGCCACCTGAGCTCAGTGGAATCGGAGAAGCAGAAGCTGCGTGCTCAGGTGCGTCGGCTCTGTCAGGAGAACCAGTGGCTGAGAGACGAACTGGCCGGAACCCAACAGAAACTGCAGAAGAGTGAGCAGAGTGTGGCCCAACTGGAGGAGGAGAAGAAGCACCTGGAGTTTATGAACCAGCTGAAGAAGTACGACGACGACCTGTCTCCATCTGTGAGTACCAAGCTCTTCACACAGAAGTGATTAGAACATGTTTGTTTCTATTTTCACACTAACTCTTGTAAAGTTTAAACAACATCACACTTCAGTGGTAGTAAGTAGAGGGTCCCTAAAGACAAACCCAAGTGTCCTCAGGTCTTCATGTCCTCAGATAGTGTGTCCTCAGGTCTTCATGTCCTCAGATAGTGTGTCCTCAGGTCTTCACGTCCTCAGATAGTGTGTCCTCAGGTCTTCGTGTCCTCAGGTCTTCATGTCCTCAGATAGTGTGTCCTCAGGTCTTCATGTCCTCAGATAGTGTGTCCTCAGGTCTTCATGTCCTCAGATAGTGTGTCCTCAGGTTTTCATCTCCTCAAATAGTGTGTCCTCAGGTCTTCATGTCCTCAGATAGTGTGTCCTCAGGTCTTCATGTCCTCAGATAGTGTGTCCTCAGGTCTTCACGTCCTCAGATAGTGTGTCCTCAGGTTTTCATGTCCTCAGATAGTGTGTCCTCAAGTCTTCATGTCCTCAGATAGTTACTTACTGTAGATCAGTTACTGATCTACACACATGGACCTCTGGTTCAGAAGACGTCTGAGGACGAAGACCATAATAGTCCATTGTCCAGTGCACAGTTAGATGCTCTGGAAATTCACTACTGTTCCATTGTTTTTAAAAAAGTTCAGTGTTTGATTGTAAATGTAAATGACGCTAACCCTAACCCCACTAACAGGTTAGTGTGTTTAAAAAGAATGCAACGAACTCATGAATTTCCAGAGCGTCTAACTCTGCACTCAACAATCGACTATTTGGGGCTTCCTACTAAAGACGTCTTATGAATACAGAGGTACATGGCTCCTCCGTCTTTTGCTTAGAACGATTGAACAGTTAGAACAGCCGTAAACGACACAAAACAGGCTCCTTAACTTCTAACCCTGACGATACAGTACTGTAACGTCACATGAAATAAACTGTTTATTCCATTCCTCAACACATTAAAGCTAGTATAGAGTACATTTAACACATGCATTACTGTCAACCTTTAGTATTATAAAGTGATATTTTACAGTAAACAAGGATCACACAGTCACATTTTAAAGGACTATACAACACACTTAAGACTTTAACTTTCTCCAAAAACGACAGTGCGTCTTATATATGGATTAATTCTGGTAGTGCTTAGTGACTTGGAACTTTTTATCTCATAAATTTTCACTTCACTTAATGCGCCTTATCGTCCAGTGCGCCTTGTATATGGAAAACAAAAAAATTAACCATTTATTGACGGTGCACCTTATAGTGCAGAAACTACAGTAATGCAATCAAACTGAAATCATCTGCGTAAATTGTAATTTATTTTGTAATTATATATCAAATCCAGGCTAACAGTGTGTTGTAAATAATCTTTAACTAGATTAAAGTAGAAATGAAGAAGGCATGAAGATTTGATGAATTTCTAAAACATTGACCAGGGTTAGTGACGGAGCATGGAAGCATTAGAACAGAGTGGACACTTTCAGCCACAGATCAATAACCGTAAACAGCTGTGTCAGTGTTCAAACTATGAGAGCATTAAACTGAGCACAATCAACTTTCAAATATGCTTACAGATGGAAAACACCATCGCTGTGGTTGGTGTTAAATGGGCATTTTTAGCTACATTTGCATATGTGGGAGTGGTCAAAAGCTTCTCAATAATGCATCTTTCACTGTCAGTCAATAAATGTCCCAATTTTAGAGAGAACAGAGCAGGGGTGTCCACGTTCTGTTGGTTCACTTCCATATTCAGTCCAATATAATAACAATGAAGAATCAAATGATATTAGAATAATGTTGATGTCTCTGTTTCCCTAAAAATGTAAAGAACATCAACAACTGGACACGTGATCAGAAAAACAAGTGATATTTTTTGGAATCATTTTCTACCTCCGTATCAGTTTGTCTACTGCACATGTGCAGAATAACTTACATTTACTTTATAAATATACTACACATTTAGTAACAGGCAGAGTATTTGTAAAATCACACTGACTT
>CM035804.1:50758402-50788402 GCA_020466265.1 Siphamia tubifer
TGTTACATGTTTTAATGTGGGCACATGCGGCTTATATACAGGTGCGGCTTGTGTATGTACAAAATCGGTTTTCCTCTTAGAATGAGGTGGGTGCGGCTAATAATCAGGTGCGCTCTATAGTCCGGAAATTACGGTATATATATATATATATATATATATATATATATATATATATATATATATATATTTGTCAAGGGTTAATTTGACTTCAGTTGTTTTTTATTTATTTTCACCCAAGTCCAAAACTAGCAGTGATAAAGAGTAAACAGTTTTTACAGTGAAAAAATAAAAAAAAAAAAACAGGAAAAAGAAAAAATAGTTTCAAGAGATCTGAAAACACAATAAAATAAAGTTGGTCTCTTTAACCATTCAGCACGAAATTTTTTTTTATTTCAGCCACACTCTTACTTCAAATTCAAATCTGTTTAAATCTACAGAATTTATCTCCAACTCCACCCCCCCCCCACTCTAATGGGAAACACTCCCCTTTATTTATCCCTAAGCTCCACCCATGGACATAACAATGAACACATTATTTAATTAACAATCTACAATATTTACATGGAACAAACATTAAAGTTAAATCATATTAACTCATATAAACAATGGCACCAATTATCCTCCATACATAAACACAAACTGAAGAAAAAAACAAAACAATAAATGAATGTGTGTGTCCTGTAGTCAATGGTCCACAACCTTTTTATTACTGTGGACCGGTCCACGTTTGACAATTTACATAGATTGTTTATATGGGTCAAAGTGGGTGTGGTCAGTGGGAATCACCTGTCAGCATTAATCCATATTTCAGTCCAACTCCTGGTATTGTCTGTTCAAACTTTCCTTTTCTCTACAGTTGGAGGTTCTTCTTCTGTCTCTTCAGTCGACTTTTACTCTTTGAAAACAAACTTTCCAAACAAATCTGTTTTTTACTTCCTTTACTAACATGTGGGTTATATTTATGACATTCAACTGACACATGGAACCCAAGAGAATCCCGTCATTTTTCAAAATAAAAGATTGATAAATACAAGAGAAATAATGAATGAATTAAGTAATTATTAGGCGACCCGGTACCAAGTGATCCACGAACCGGCCCGGGGGTTGGAGACCACTGCTGAAGTCAATGGTTTGATTATGTGTTTTATGAAGCCTGTGAATTATGAGGATATAACAGTGGTCCAGTTCTGCAGCAGGTGTGTGTGTGTTTGCGCGCGCACCTCCAGACTCCCACCACATGGGGAAATGGCTGAGTAGTGATGACAATGTCCAGTTTAAACATATGTCGCAGAAGAGCCGCACTTCACACACTCCAAAAAAGACGAGAGAATAAAAAAACACATGCGGGGCAGAGATGACGGTCCTAATGTCGCAACGTTACAATATTTGAAAAAAATAATGTTTTTGCTCACAAGTTGTGTGGGCCAGTCGGTGTCCTCTTGCGGGCCGCCTATTGGGGAAGCCTGATTTACACCATGGCCAGAGACCGCTTCGACACAGAGGAGAGGAAGAGCAGGAGCACTGCAGCTGGGAAGCAGCTAAATAGGAGAGCAAGACAGATCTTGCAACTGAAAAGGGGGATCAAGACCCTTAACAAGCAGTTTAAAAGAGCATGCACTGATGAGAAGGAGAGCATAAGAGATCTGACCCATGGACTTCGGGGGCAACATTGCAGACTGAGGAAGGCAGAAAGGTCTTGGAAACTGAGGAAGGATAAGGAGGCAAAACGAGCTGAGTTTACCAAGGACCCATATAGGTTTACCAAAGCCCTGCTGACCGAAGCAAGATCCGGTAAACTGACTAGCCCCAAGGAAGCAGTGGAGGCATTCCTTGAGGAGAGTCAGAGCGACCTGTTCAGGAACCAAGCCAGTAGTGCACACCTGAACATCTGCAGTAGTGATGCTCCTGAAGAGATACTTGATATTAGAAAACCCACATGGAGATAGGTTCATGAGATTGTACAGAAGGCCCGCTCAGCATCCGCCCCAGGACCAAGTGGCATACCTTACAAGGTATACAAGGAATGCCTGATGCTCCTCCGCAGATTGTGGAAACTGTTGAGGAGAATATGGACGAAAGGCAGCATCCCAGCTTCCTGGAAAAGAGCGGAAGGGTGCTTCATACCCAAGGAGTGGACTCCTCTGACATCAGCAAGTTCTGAACCATTTCTCTCCTGAGTGTCAAATGCAAGATATTCTTCTCTGTCCTAGCAAGAAGGCTGACTACCTACATGGTGAAGAACAAGTATGTGGATACACCAATCCAGAAGGGCAGCATCCCAGGCTTTTCTGGATGCCTGGGGCATACTGGAGTTCTCAACCAACTGATCTGGAAGGCCAAGGAAAGCAAGAGCAATCTAACAGTTGTCTGGCTCGACTTGGCCAATGCATATGGGACAATCACCCATGGTCTTATCCGTACCGCTATGGAACATTACCATGTCCCTCGCCACGTTAGGGGAATGATTACCAGCTACTTCGGAGGGTTAATAAAACTGTGATCCAAGATGGCGGCGTGCACAGACGCAGCGGCTCGGAGCTCCTGTTATTTTGTGGGTTTTTTTTCGCTTTGTCTGTCATTGTTGCTCACTGTATGGACTACCAGTACAGCAGAGAAGAACTTTTACATCTAAGAGGAGATTATCAGCTGTCCGCGGACCATTTTATACCCCCGGCGATAGTCAATCTACCCCCGGGTACATCTGTCACAGCAGGCCGCTGCGAGCGGAGGCTGAAGAGGGGCAAGCGGGGAGGGGTGTGGGCCCGGCTAAAGGCTAGCCCCTTCAAACCACCACTCCCGACCATCTTCCTCTCCAATGCAAGGTCGATCCGTCACAAGCTGGATGAGATACGGCTGCAGATGGTTACACGGAAGACTTTAAATAATTGTTCGTGCCTGATCTTCTCTGAGACCTGGCTAGACAACTCCATCCCGGATGCGGCTATCGAGCTAGCTAACTGCTCCACATACCGTGCGGATAGAACAGCGGATTCTGGCAAAAAGACCGGCGGAGGACTGTGCATCTACATAAACAACTCCTGGTGCACAAATGTCAAGGTAATGGAGAAACTGTGTAGCCAAGAGGCAGAAGTGTTATTGCTAAAGTGCCGTCCATTCTATCTCCCACGTGAATTCTCTTGTGTTTACATCTGCGCTGTTTACATTCCACCAGATGCTAATGCTAAGCTAGCGTTAGCACAAGTGAGCAGTTGCGTCAATAGCAGCCTGGCAGCACACCCGGACAGTGTTTTTATTGCAGCTGGGGACTATAATCACGCGGATCTAAAATCAGTGCTTCACAAATTCCACCGTAATGTGAAGTGTGCTACCAGAGGAGATAGAATTTTGGACCAGGTGTATACTAGCAGAGGCATACAGAGCCCAGACCTATCCCCACCTGGGTCTGTCAGACCACCTGTCTCTTCTGCTACACCCAAGGTACACACCGAGAAGCAAGAGCGCTGGAGTTACAGCAAAGACAGTGAGAATATGGCCGGAGGACGCTGTTCCTATGCTGCAGGACTGTTTCACTCACACAGACTGGGATGTTTTTAAAGAGCAAGACACCAACAGCCGTGTCACACTGGACAATTACACCTCCGCTGTTCTGGATTACATATGTTTCTGTGTGGATAACGTCACATGCTGGAAGCAGTTCCGTGTGTTCCCTAACACACCACCATGGATGACACACAACGTTAAACGGCTTTTAAGAACAAGGGACAGTGCTTTACATTCGGGGGACCAGGAGGCATACAGTGCTGCTCGGGCTAACCTCAAGAGGGGCATCAAGACCGCCAAACACCACCATCGAAGGCGTATTGAGGCCAGGTTCGAAAACACCAACCCAAGGCAGGTCTGGGAGGGCATCAGAGCCATCACGGAGTACAAGAGGAAACCACCACCTCCTTCAGCTGACAGTTCTACTTTGGCGGAGGATCTAAACCTCTTTTATACCCGCTTTGACAGGGACAATAATGACCCTGTTCTACCCCCCCTCCCCTCAACCGACCTCGCTCCAGTCCTGAGCATGCATGAGGTGAGATGTGCCTTCCGCAGCATTAACATCAGGAAGGCAGCTGGTCCAGATAAAATACTGGGCCGGGTGCTTAAAGACTGTGCTGCGGAGCTGGCTGATGTCTTCACCACTATTTACAACGACTCGCTGTCCTGCTCGCTGGTCCCCGCCTCCTTTAAAGAAGCAACCATCGTTCCTGTCCCCAAACAGTCAAAGGTCACATGCCTGAATGATTACAGACCTGTGGCCCTCACTTCTATACCTGCCAAATGCCTAGAGAGACTGATCATCAAACACATCAAGGCCGCTCTACCACCCTTACTGGACCCGTACCAATTTGCATACAGGGAGAACCGGTCAACTGAGGATGCCATTGCCACGGTGCTGCACACACTACTGGAGCACCTGGAGCATAGGAACACCTATGCACGGCTCCTCTTCGTAGATTATAGTTCGGCCTTTAATACTATCCGGCCGTTCAAGCTCCGACCCAAACTCCACCAATTGGGACTTAGCACTGGTCTGTGTAATTGGATTGTGGACTTTCTGACGAACCGCACACAGAGTGTCAGGGTGGGGATGGACACCTCTTCCACCCTGGTCATCAACACCGGAGTCCCTCAAGGGTGTGTTTTAAGTCCTTTGCTCTACACTCTGTTCACTCATGACTGCCTCACCTCCTCTACAGCTAACCTCATCGTCAAGTTCGCCGACGACACCACAGTGCTCGGACTTTTCTCCAACGACGACGAGACGAACTACAGAAGAGAGGTGCAACATCTGGAGTCATGGTGCCATAATAACCTGGTCTTAAACATCAAAAAGACCAAGGAGATCGTGGTGGACTTCAGAAAGAAAAGCATTACACATCAGCCTCTCACCATAGGCAATGAGGTAGTGGAGAGGGTGCAAAGTTTTAAATTCCTGGGGGTGACAGTGACTGAGGGGCTTTCCTGGGGGGGTCATATTTCAACAGCAGTGGGAAAGGCACAACAGCGCCTCTACTACCTGAGGAAGCTGAGGAGCACTCACATCCCCAGACCTCTGATGGTAAACTTCTACAACTGTGCCATCAGTAGTGTCCTGATGTATGGATCCTTGGTGTGGTTTTCCAGCTGCACTAAGGCTGACCAGCAGGCGCTCCAGCGGGTGGTGAAAACTGCCGGGAGAATCATTGGAACAACTCTCCCTGAGATCAGCACCACCTACAACACTCGCTGCCTGAGAAGAGTGTGAAACATCCTGCGGGACCAGCACCATCCTGCTAACCACCTTTTCCACCTGCTGCCCTCAGGGAGAAGATACCGGTCTATACAGGCCAGAACATCCAGACTGGCCAACAGTCTGTATCCACAGGCTGTAAGGCTGCTGAACTCTGCCACTCCCCCCTCTCTGCCTCCTCAATTAAGACAACAATAACCACCTACAATTGCACTGACTATTACTATTGCTGCTATCTCGGACACCTTGTCTGTACTTTTAATTCTTTACAGTGGGTTGTTTATGTTTGTATGTAATTTATGTGTATTTATTATGGGAGGGGTTTGCACTTTAAAATGTATGTATGGCTGCTCCAACGAAATTTTGTTGCTCTTTTATGACAATGACAATAAATGCTCTGAATCTCTGATTCAAGTTCCGCTTCAAGACTGCCCACTTTACCACCCAGTGGCAGGAACTTGAAAAGGGGATTGTGACGGGCTGCACCATCTCCCCCATCCTTTTCATTATGGGAATGAACCTGCTCATAACAGCTGCACAACAGGAATCCAGAGGCCCGTTAATGAAGTCAGGCATCCGTCAACCACCAATTAGAGGTTTTATGGATGACCTAACAGTAACAACAGCAACCCATGTACAAGCAAGATGGATTTTGAGGGCACTTGACGATGTGGCAACATGGGCTCATATGACATTCAAATCAAAGAAGTCAAGAAGTATGGTGATCAGAAACCGGAAAGTTACCAGCAAGTTCCAGCTCCAGGTCCAGGGGGTACTATTCCATTAATTGAAGAAACTCCAATTAAGTGTCTTGGGAAGTGGTATGATTCTTCGCTCACTGACGGAGATAATGTTTTAAGAACAAGGAGAATGGCTGAAAAAGATCGAAAAGTCAGGGCTACCAGGTAAATTTAAGGCCTGGATCTTCCAGCACGGGTTACTACCAAGACTCATTCAAGGATTCAAGGATACTTTATTTGTCATTGCAATGGTTCCATGCAACAAAATTAATTTCTCTGCACACTGAGCATCAATGAATAAAATAAATTAATGAGCATATGCAGTAGAGTATGGTACAGTGCAGTAACCCCCCCCCCCAAAAAAAGAGTAATA
Source organism: Siphamia tubifer (assembly GCA_020466265.1). Classification (NCBI taxonomy): domain Eukaryota; kingdom Metazoa; phylum Chordata; class Actinopteri; order Kurtiformes; family Apogonidae; genus Siphamia; species Siphamia tubifer. Next base: position 50,764,755 of record CM035804.1, read on the forward strand.
AAAAGCAACAAAAACAGCAATATAAAAGTGGAGCGATAGAAGCAATAAAAGTGGTAAGCAATTAAAAGCGATAAAATACAATAAAAAGCAATAAAATAACAAAGTGACTGGTGAGGAAGAATTGCACTATCCCTCTATTATCGCACATTGCGTATTGGCTGCAGTCCCCTACTAATTACTGGCACTATTGAGGAGCCTAATGGCCCATGGGACGAAACTGTCCCTTAGTCTGTTCGTCCAGCAGGTCAGTGACCTGTAGCGTCTTCCTGAAGGCAGTCTCTTTAATACAGAATTGCCTGGGTGGGAGGTGTCAGCCAGTATTCTCTTGGCTCTGTCCAGGCCGCGGCGACTGACTCTATGGAGGGGAGAGGGCAGCCAACAACCTTCTCTGCATTACGTACTACTCTCTGCAGCACGCGTCTGTCACCTGCTGTGCAGGCAGCGTACCACACTGATACTCCGCTAGTCAGAATTGACTTGACGGTAGCGTGGTAAAAGTCCACAATAGCTATTGTAAATAGCCACAAGGCATCACAACAAGATCAGGAAGCAAATGGGCAGCCAATGCAGCAGTGGCCCAAGCAAAAAGCGCACTGGAGTTGAAGGACATTGTTGGGAACCCGTGCATAGGCAGACAAGGACTTGGATCCACCTGCTTTCAGCAATGGGGCAAGGCAGACTCGAGGCAGAGGAGCAGTATGATCCAGACTGAGGCCCGATACCTGGAGGAGGAAAGGCGGAGGACGAGGGCCGTGGAACTCGGGCTACAAGGAGCCTGGACAAAGTGGGATCTACCAGAAAGGAAGATCACTTGGGCCGAACTCTGGAGGCTGGAGCAATTTCGCATCTCTTTCCTGCTCCAATTAGTGTACGACACTCTACCATCACCATCAAACCTCCATAGATGGGGAATGAGGGAGGAGCCATCTTGCAGGCTGTGTGGAGGGAGAGGAACCATGGCACACATACTGGCAGGGTGCAAGGCAGCCCTTAGCCAGGGGAGATACAGATGGTGCCATGATAAGGTCCTCCGGACACTGGCAGACATCTTGGAGTGGGAAAGAGTGAAAAAGCAGCACACCAAGGCAAGACGAACATCAGCTATCCAGTTCATCAAGGAGGGGGAGAAACCACCAGCCTCCAAGACGATCAAGAAGAGCCTCCTGCAAATGGCACAATTGTGGGAGATGAGGGTGGACCTGGGAAGAAAGCTGCTCTTCCCCCAGGTGGTGCAAACATCATTGAGGCCTGACATGGTGATATGGTCGGAGGAGGCAAAGAAAATTATCTTGATTGAATTGACTGTGCCATGGGCAGATGGGTGCGAGGAGGCTGCCGAGAGGAAAGCTACCAAGTATCAAGGCCTCGTCCATCAATGTAAGGAGAAAGGATGGCAAGCTTGGCTACTTCCTATCGAGGTTGGCTGCAGAGGTATTCCAATGCAGTCATTATGGAGGACACTTACTGCCCTGGGAATTGCAGGATGTGAGAGGAGGGCAGCAGTCCATAGGTTGGGGGAGGCCGCAGAAAAAGCATCTTGTTGGTTTTGGAATAGGAGGGAGGAGCAAACCTGGGGGCCAGGAGAAGATGGGCAGTGATGGCCGGTCACTGCCCATCTTATCCTGGCCTACCAACTGGAGGGCGTTGTGGTTCAGGGTTGAAACACCCAGTGAAAGTTAGACACCACCTGACGACATCTTCTCCTGGCTGAAAGCTTCAGTCATATATACATGATTGTAAGAGGTAGCATCGATGTAGATGTATTCAATGGGACTATGTCTGTGGTCTATATATACTATGTCTATGGTGTATGCATACTATGTCTATGGTCTATGTATACTATCCCTATAGTTATGGTTACAGTGACTATGGCTGCCATTTTCCCTCCCACAGAAGTGATCATGTGACCATGTACATCACATCCTATGACATCCTGTTTCCATTGTGGTTTTGCGATATATTACAATATGGAAAGGTCTTAAAACCACCTCATGAAAGAGTAAAAACCTGTTATTGATGTTTGAATGTTTTTTAGAGATATTTACATTTTGCGAATTTTCAAGGGTAATGGAAACACAGCTAATGACAGAATCCACAAAGTGGGATAATTGCAATAAAGATTTTTCATATTGAGGCTTGATTAAATTTAGATTTTTAGATTAATTTTACAAACACAATTCTGTACAATGATAAAGGTCAGGGGTTTGTGAAGGGGTTCATGTAGTTTAGAGGTATGAAGGATACGTCTATGATACCAACTATCAGGGTTCAACTGCACCCACTGGCCCCGCCCCCCTGCACTTTCGTACACAGTGAACAGTTTTACTGAAGGTTCAAGGTCTACAGCCTGATGACTGAAAACACTGTAGTGCTAAAGGTCAAAGGTCAACCTGTGGATAGTCAGATGTTTACACATCTGTAGGAATTCTAAATATATCAAACTACTGGTAAACTCTTAATATCGTACGTCTGGGTCTTTACGTTTGTGGTGTCAATCACAGCAGTAACTGAAAAAGTTGTATGAATGCGAAATGGACGTTCAGGTTGAAGGATTGGATTCACCAAGAATCACATTTGTCTTCAACAGTTCAGTTCATTTGTCTGCAGTAGCTTTAATGACTCTTTAATGACTCCTGCTGAAGCTCTTTCCTCTTTTCTACCCTCAGTTCAACCTGTTCATGGCAGCGCTGCGGCAGCGGCGGCTCAGCAGGGGGGTTACGAGATCCCAGCCCGTCTGAGGACCCTCCATAACCTGGTGATCCAGTACGCCTCCCAGGGCAGGTACGAGGTGGCCGTGCCCCTCTGCAAACAGGCCCTGGAAGATCTGGAGAAAACCTCTGGACACGACCACCCTGATGTGGCCACCATGCTCAATATACTGGCTCTGGTTTACAGGTCAGTCTGCCCCCCCCCTCAGTGAACTGCAGATAACCCTAAAATACAAACCTCATCAGCAAGGAGGCCTCCACACACACACACACACACACACACACACAGATAGATGTCTCCCTCCAAAACTGTATATATACTGTGTGTCTATATATATATATATATATATATATATATATATACATGTGTGTATGTATGTATGTGCACAAAGTTCTGTTTTTTTAAACAGAGCTTAAAAAATGTGCTTTTCAAAAATAGCCGTGTTTGTGTAAAGAGTGGAAATGATTTTTATAGCTTTCTGTGGGGATGTGACTGTGTTTGCATGTGTCTCTCAGGGATCAAAACAAATATAAGGAAGCAGCCAACCTACTGAACGATGCTCTGGCCATCAGGGAGAAGACTCTGGGCAAAGACCACCCTGCTGTGAGTACACCACATAGTCTGTTTATACTATACTGTTAGTACACCACATACTCTGTTTATACTATACTGTGAGTACACCACATAGTCTGTTTATACTATACTGTTAGTACACCACATACTCTGTTTATACTATACTGTGAGTACACCACATAGTCTGTTTATACTATACTGTTAGTACACCACATACTCTGTTTATACTATACTGTTAGTACACCACATACTCTGTTTATACTATACTGTTAGTACACCACATACTCTGTTTATACTATACTGTTAGTACACCACATAGTCTGTTTATACTATACTGTTAGTACACCACATACTCTGTTTATACTATACTGTGAGTACACCACATAGTCTGTTTATACTATACTGTTAGTACACCACATACTCTGTTTATACTATACTGTTAGTACACCACATACTCTGTTTATACTAATACTGTGAGTACACCACATACTCTGTTTATACTATACTGTGAGTACACCACATACTCTGTTTATACTATACTGTGAGTACACCACATACTCTGTTTATACTATACTGTGAGTACACCACATACTCTGTTTATACTATACTGTGAGTACACCACATACTCTGTTTATACTATACTGTGAGTACACCACATACTCTGTTTATACTATACTGTGAGTACACCACATACTCTGTTTATACTATACTGTGAGTACACCACATACTCTGTTTATACTATACTGTGAGTACACCACATACTCTGTTTATACTATACTGTGAGTACACCACATACTCTGTTTATACTATACTGTGAGTACACCACATACTCTGTTTATACTATACTGTGAGTACACCACATACTCTGTTTATACTATACTGTTAGTACAACACATACTCTGTTTATACTATACTGTTAGTACACCACATACTCTGTTTATACTAATACTGTGAGTACACCACATACTCTGTTTATACTATACTGTGAGTACACCACATACTCTGTTTATACTATACTGTGAGTACACCACATACTCTGTTTATACTATACTGTGAGTACACCACATACTCTGTTTATACTATACTGTGAGTACACCACATACTCTGTTTATACTATACTGTGAGTACACCACATACTCTGTTTATACTATACTGTGAGTACACCACATACTCTGTTTATACTAATACTGTGAGTACACCACATACTCTGTTTATACTAATACTGTGAGTACACCACATACTCTGTTTATACTCTACTGCCTGCGGATACTACTGGTTGTCAACTACTATATGAGACATGTTTCTATTATCAGAATTTCAGGACTTTTTAAACCCGGATCACGAGTTAGCTAGGTCCTCTCAGGCATCGTGTCCCCATACAGAACGACTCTGTAAGAACCTTGTGATGATGTCATCATATCGCATCAGTTGCTATGTTAACATCACTAATAAAAAGCACCAAAGCAGCAGTAGAGGAGGAAATGACAACCAGACTAGACATGGACACTCTTCTGGAACATTCTATCTTCTTCTTTTTGTTGTTCTTCTGCTTCATCGTGTGGGAAACTTCCTCCAGCAAATATTTTTTAGTTATTTGTCATTACCTGATGATGTCATTTGCAACAAACAATCTGCCCGCTCTAAAGTACCTACCCTTCAGCAGTTCCTGTAAAATTTTCAGAAGACGACACTGCGCATGTCGCAAAGTTCCTGTAAAATGTCCCGAACGTTCTGATAGGCGAAACACGCCTAATTATATGTGGCGCCCTACAGCCTAGAGTGTAACTTTACCTTCCTTCAGCATGTCCAGAATTCTAACTTTTTGTGCGATGGTTATAAGGCTGCAACAAAAAACGATCATATAAATAATTGATAATGAATTTCATTGCCAACTATTGTCGCCAGACGTGTTTTTCCAACAGAGTGAGACATCACACTTGATTAAAATCTCTGCTGAGAGTCACTCATTTGCAATAGCATCTGTGTGCATGAGCGGTAACATACAAAAACAAGGATTCAGAGAATGTTTAATCTCACCTCTTGCTTAAAACTTCTCGCGAAAAACAGCCTTGCTGGAATGTTCATAAATTGTCTGAGTCTAATATAATTTTGTGGCTTCAGTTGTTGATGCTGATGATGTCATTTGCGACGATCAATCTGCTCAACTTCTGCCCAGTGAATGTACCCGGCCACTCTCGAGTACCTACCCTCGAGTTCCTGTAAAGTTTCCAGAAGGCGACCCTGTGGGAACGACCCGGTCAGTGGAAACGCGTCAGAAGTTCCGATAGTGGAAAAACACCTCATGACCTAATTTTTCACAGAACTGACGCACAATGCATTCAACCATAGTGGTGACCTTTAAGCATGAAACAATAGTATCCGGATCCTATCCACTATTGATTGACACTCCTATATTTACATTCATTTCATTAGTCCCCAAAATGGCCTGACAAGGCCACAAGTTTTGGAAATGACTTTCCACTTATTTCCGATTACATTGAAGAACAATTATAGAAGCGTCACTGTTCTAAAGAATGCATTTGTGTCATTAACAAAACTGTTGGTTATGATTGTATTTAAGCACCAACACAAAAGCAGAACATTAAAGGGACACTTCAGTATTTTTCAGATGAATGTGTTTGTCTTTACTCTGGTGCACCCACAGTGACTCCGCCCCTCTCTTCTGACTCCACCCCTTTACTCTGGTGCACCCACAGTGTCTCCGCCCCTGTCTTGTGACTCCGCCCCTTTATGCTGGTGCACCCACAGTGACTTACCCCCGGGAGTGTCCTGTGAGCCCAGTTCTGGTCTGGTTTTGGTCAAAACCAAAGTAGTCCTACCAGGTTTCCTGGGGTCAACAAAATAAAATATGTTTCTTCTCAAAACAGTATGTGTTTGAATGAGTGATTTATTTACAAAACAAAAAAAATTCACACCTGGCAATTGTTTGGAGCTACTTTTTGTCAATAGCATCAATGCGCTAGCGTTGTCACTGCTAACAGCTGTGCGTCTTATCAAACTACTGTCATCAGTTGTTGGGCAGTGTTAACTGTTAGCGGTGTTAGCTGTTAGCAGTGTTAGTGGCTGCTACATGCAGGTGCACAGCTGTTAGCAGTCACAATGCTAGCCCATTAATTTTATTTTGTCATTAGTCGTGAACTGGTGTCATTAGTGGTGACCTAGTTTCATTGGTGGTGAACTGGTGTTATTGGTGGTGAACTGGTGTCATTAGTGGTGAACTGGTGTTATTGGTGGTGAACTGGTGTCATTAGTGGTGAACTGGTGTCATTAGTGGTGAACTGGTGTTATTGGTGGTGAACTGGTGTCATTAGTGGTGAACTGCTGTTATTGGTGGTGAACTGGTGTCATTAGTGGTGAACTGGTGTCATTAGTGGTGAACTGGTGTTATTGGTGGTGAACTGGTGTCATTAGTGGTGACCTGGTTTCATTGGTGGTGAACTGGTGTCATTAGTGGTGACCTGGTTTCATTGGTGGTGAACTTGTGTTATTGGTGGTGAACTGGTGTCATTAGTGGTGAACTGGTGTCATTAGTGGTGAACTGGTGTCATTAGTGGTGACCTGGTTTCATTAGTGGTGAACTGGTGTCATTAGTGGTGACCTGGTTTCATTAGTGGTGACCTGGTTTCATTAGTGGTGAACTGGTGTCATTAGTGGTGAACTGGTGTCATTAGTGGTGAACTGGTTTCATTAGTGGTGAACTGGTGTCATTAGTGGTGAACTGGTGTTATTGGTGGTGAACTGGTGTTATTGGTGGTGACCTGGTTTCATTAGTGGTGAACTGGTGTTATTGGTGGTGAACTGGTGTCATTAGTGGTGAACTGGTGTTATTGGTGGTGAACTGGTGTCATTAGTGGTGAACTGGTGTCATTAGTGGTGAACTGGTGTTATTGGTGGTGAACTGGTTTCATTAGTGGTGAACTGGTGTTATTGGTGGTGAACTGGTGTCATTAGTGGTGAACTGGTGTCATTAGTGGTGAACTGGTTTCATTAGTGGTGAACTGGTGTCATTAGTGGTGAACTGGTTTCATTAGTGGTGAACTGGTGTCATTAGTGGTGAACTGGTGTCATTAGTGGTGAACTGGTGTTATTGGTGGTGAACTGGTGTTATTGGTGGTGACCTGGTTTCATTAGTGGTGAACTGGTGTTATTGGTGGTGACCTGGTTTCATTAGTGGTGAACTGGTGTCATTAGTGGTGACCTGGTTTCATTAGTGGTGAACTGGTGTCATTAGTGGTGAACTGGTTTCATTAGTGGTGAACTGGTGTCATTAGTGGTGAACTGGTGTTATTGGTGGTGAACTGGTTTCATTAGTGGTGAACTGGTGTTATTGGTGGTGAACTGGTGTCATTAGTGGTGAACTGGTGTTATTGGTGGTGACCTGGTTTCATTAGTGGTGAACTGGTGTCATTAGTGGTGAACTGGTGTTATTGGTGGTGACCTGGTTTCATTAGTGGTGAACTGGTGTCATTAGTGGTGACCTGGTTTCATTAGTGGTGAACTGGTGTCATTAGTGGTGAACTGGTTTCATTAGTGGTGAACTGGTGTTATTGGTGGTGAACTGGTGTCATTAGTGGTGAACTGGTGTTATTGGTGGTGACCTGGTTTCATTAGTGGTGAACTGGTGTCATTAGTGGTGACCTGGTTTCATTGGTGGTACCTATACGTCAGATGGATCAGTAGAATCATTGTCAGTGCTTCTGTGTCCAGACATGGTCTCATTATCCAGATGGGTTAGGGGTCAGCGGTCAGGGGTCAGGTGTATGTATCCTCTGACCACTGCACTAATTCTATCCTCTATTGCCATTTTTAAAGTCCTAGCGGAACCTTCTTCATGGGTCTTCATGCTCTTGAGTACAGCTGTTCAGGATAAGAGTGCGAGCGGTCGTCAACGCTGCCGATTGCGGTCCAGCTCCACTGACTCAGCGAAGGCAACTCCACATCGTTGCAGATCATTCTCCACAATGTCCAGCCGTCCGGTGCGAAGTCTTTTCCAGCCGGCTGCTTTTGGATAGAAATTCAGACTGGCTCTTGTGGGGTGGTCTAGCGGACGGCGGAGAACATGAGCGAAGCAGCTGTTTGTGCGGCTCTAAGGTGTTGGTTGATGATCAGCTGGAGTCACCTGATGTTTTCTATAGTTCTGAGAGCCCGACTATTCAAGCCTTCAATCCCTGTGGCCAGGGTCTTCTTCAAAGGCCAAGTTTCAGAGCCAGACAGACATTCTTCGTGGGTAGAATTCCTAAATGTGACCCTTGTGCCTCTCTACTGCCCCCTGTGGTATTACTCTGTTTGACCAGATTGTTAAACTCTTGACCAACGGACAACCTGACGGATGAAACTACCTCTGGAACCGTAATTTAACGGAGGGAATAATTTAGGTTTAAAAAGTTCCAATAGTGTAAACACGCTGGTGTCCAGTGTCTTTAAGATCACGTCTGCATCACTGTCCCGTAGAGGAATGGTGATTTTAGTGTCAGACCTTTTCTTTGCTCAGTAAAAGTTGCTTCAAATCCATTTTCATGTGTCAAACGCACTGATCAGCTGATCACCTGATCAATAACTGACCCAGGTGTGGATGTTTTATCAGTGTAAATATACAGCAGGTGAACTAACTGTGTTAACTCCAGCAGGCCTGTGTCTCCACTGGACCCCCACCACACCCAGGTTAGCCCCCCTGCCCACTTCTGTTCTCATCCTTCAGCAAAAGGAAGTGATTTATTTTCATGATTGAACCATCACACTAAATCCTCGTGGATGATGAATCCCACTCTTCTGATTCTTCTTCAGTCCTTTTCTAAAAAAAACTGTCTCTGTCGTTTTAATAATTTTTTTCGCTGTTTTTGTTCCTTAACTTTTTCTTTCATTTCACAAACATGCTGTTGTGTCACTAGTGGTGTTGTCCTTGGAAATTCACAAAATGTAAAAAGCACTATAAATGTTCAAAGTGCAAATATACTTGGTCAAGTGTTGGGAACATGGTTGTAAAAACAGCTCCAGTGTTTTATCAGGGAGTGAAGCTGGGGTCCTCTGGGCCACGCCCCCCACCATATGTTTGGGGTGTTTGACCTCCAGGGTTTGTCTTGTACTCCTGTCTATGGAAAGGTGGTGATGGGAATGTTAAATATGGAATGTCATTAAAATAATACACACAGCTGATGGATGGAAAGAACAGATGAACACTGTCACCTGCTGCACATTTAAACAAAATGAAATGTTTATAAAACTGGTCAAATGTGTCTGGAATCAAACTCATGAAATGTCCCCACATGTGTGTTAGTGATAAAGAAAATTACAATCTCAAATGATGGTTGCATCAAGTTTCCAAGATCAGTCCAGGATCAAAATGTGAAATTTAACTTTTACTATTTTAGTCATTGTTGTTCATTTTATTGATTATTTAAAGGAAATTGGACCAATATTGTTTGCATAAAGCTGCTGACAGACAGACATACACAGACAGACAGACAGACAGACATACACAGACCAACAGACAGACATACACAGACCGACAGACACAGACCAACAGACAGACATACACAGACCGACAGACAGACAGACATACACAGACCGACAGACAGACAGACATACACAGACCGACAGACAGACAGACATACACAGACCAACAGACAGACAGACATACACAGACAGACACAGACCAACAGACAGACATACACAGACCAACAGACAGACAGACATACAGACCGACAGACAGACAGACATACAGACATACACAGACCAACAGACAGACAGACATACACAGACAGACACAGACCAACAGACAGACATACACAGACCAACAGACAGACAGACATACAGACCGACAGACAGACAGACATACACATACCGACAGACAGACATACACAGACCGACAGACAGACAGACATACACAGACTGACAGACAGACAGACATACACAGACCAACAGACAGACAGACAGACATACACAGACCAACAGACAGACAGACAGACAAACATACACAGACCAACAGACATACACAGACAGACAGACAGACAGACACAGACATACACAGACAGACACAGACCGACAGACAGACAGACAGACACAGACCGACAGACAGACAGACAGACACAGACCGACAGACAGACAGACATACACAGACAGACAGACAGACAGACAGACCAACAGACAGACAGACACAGACCAACAGACAGACAGACATACACAGACAGACACAGACCAACAGACAGACAGACATAACACAGACAGACAGACACAGACTAACAGACAGACACGGACCAACAGACAGACAGACATACACAGACCAACAGACAGACATACATACACAGACAGACAGACAGACATACACAGACCAACAGACAGACAGACATAACACAGACAGACACAGACCAACAGACAGACACAGACCAACAGACAGACAGACATAACACAGACAGACACAGACCAACAGACAGACACAGACCAACAGACAGACAGACATACACAGACAAACAGACAGACAGACATACACAGACCAACAGACAGACAGACATACACAGACCAACAGACAGACAGACATACACAGACCAACAGACAGACAGACATACACGGACCAACAGACAGACAGACATACACAGACCAACAGACAGACAGACATACACAGACAGACAGACACAGACCAACAGACAGACATACACAGACAGACATACATGGACCAACAGACAGACAGACATAGACAGACCGACAGACAGACATACACGGACCAATAGACAGACAGACATACACAGACCAACAGACAGACAGACATACACAGACAGACAGACAGACATACACAGACCAACAGACAGACAGACATACACAGACAGACAGACAGACATACACGGACCAACAGACAGACAGACATACACAGACAGACAGACAGACAGACATACACGGACCAACAGACAGACAGACATACACAGACCAACAGACAGGCAGACATACACAGACAGACAGACAGACAGACAGACATACACAGACCAACAGACATACACAGACAGACAGACAGACATACACAGACCAACAGACAGACCAACAGACAGACAGACATACACAGACCAACAGACAGACAGACATACACGGACCAACAGACAGACAGACATACACAGACAGACAGACATACACAGACAGACACAGACCAACAGACAGACAGACATACACAGACAGACAGACAGACAGACACAGACCAACAGACAGACAGACTAAATACCCCTCTTGTCACCAATGGTCCATAAATGGAACATTGTTTTCACTGACATTAGATAAAATGCTGGATCATGTTGTCGTCTGTATTTGTCGAACCTCGTTGTGCTGTGAGTCACAGTTAAGAACGTGGTGTGAACATGTGGAATGTTGGTGTGTGATGTTTAACAGATCAGGTTCAGATCAGACCGACACTTCTTTCCAGTCGTCTCATCTCATGCTGAACCTGTAGGATCAGTGGGCCCAGGAACATGTATTATTTTTCTGCACATGTTGACGCCTCTCACTTGTCCTCTTCAGAATCTTCATTATTTTATGTGAATTTCTGACCTTGAACGTCTCTAACGTCAGCTGACGAAGCCTACGCTGTGCACTCAATTGACCCCAACGAGGACAACTATCACTAACACACATGTGGGGACATTTTAATAGTTTGATTCCAGAGTCATTTGGTGGTTGACGTTGTGACTGACATCAACATTACCTAAAAAAATACCCAAAGCTGTAAAGCAGTCGACAACAGATCATAACAGAGAAAAAATATGATGCAGAAGTGTCCAAATATTTTATTTAATACAAATGAACAAACTTTTATTTAGGGCTGGGCGATTTTTCTCAGATTTTTTCCCAAAAAACTCGATTCACGATTCACAATACGATTTTTTTCCCACGCGGGCTAAATGAAAATGAAAACACTAGAAACGTGATTTCTTTAGTCTTCTTTTTTTTTATTATTAAATAACATGTAAAAACAAAAATACTTCTACAAATAACTGTAAATAATAAATCATTTGTGCAAAAGATGCAACTGCAACCTGAGACTTTGTCTACATGAACTGTAGTAAGTCCAGACATATCCACCACTGTTACAGGAAAAACTGTGCAAAAAAAATAGTGTAAAAGATACATTTTGTTGGAAAAAAGAAAACTTAAAATATTTTAACAACTAAAACAATATACATTAATACTCATATGAAAAACATTGCAAAAAACGTAGTAGTGCAAAAAATAAAAATAAAACTAGTAACATTTTTACTTTGTAAGGACAAAATAAAACAAAACATTATTATCAATCAAACTACTTCAATAAACCTGAACATGTTACCAATATTTTGGATATATGATGTTATTGTTATCGCTCCACATCGTGCTCCATGTTTATCATAAGGTGTGCAGCGAGAAAAGCTTTCAGTCAGTGTTTGTTGAACATTTTTAAGAAGTACTTGCAGCGCTAGTCTCTGCTTTTCTATGAGTTCTGCCCCCCCCCCCCCACACACACACACACACACATTGGATGCTTTAGTTTCAGATGTGAACACAGTGGTCGTACCGCTACCGTCAACAACAACAGTGTGAAGACACAGCTGACAACCAGGCAGTAGCTGGGCTTCGTCAGACCCTAAAAACCCAAACCAACTGAACCTTTAGAACCTTTTTAGGAGTCAGCGTGTCTCCCTCACTGGAGGGGGCCATATTACTCCCTGTGTTGCAGAAGAAGGGGATGGTAGGCGGGGCCTGGGGTGAAACACTACGGAAAGCAGCCTGGTTCATGGTTTTCTTTTTGCGAGGAAAAAAAGTGCAAAAAATGTCAGGGGGAAAATCGGATTGCACGATTTTCTTAAAATATGAATCGATTTTGCCATAAAACTCGATTTTAAATCTAAATTGATTTTTTGCCCAGCTCTACTTTTATTACATATAAATTATTACATTCTGAAGTTTTATAACACTTCTGTTCTTACATAATGAGTTCCTAAATGTGTGTGAACATCCAAACATTATGTTATGCTGCCTTTGATCTTCACAATATTGTCTCCATTTGTACGAGTCCATTGGTTCAAACTTCTTGGAGAATTTTTAGATTTGATTTCCATCAAATAATCTGGACACATTATTATTATTATTGTTGTTATTATCATCATCATTATCATTATTATTAGCGTTATTATTGCTATTATTTTTATCATTATTATTATTGGACAGACTTTGAACACCCTGTCTCTCCTACTATCATTCATTTCCTGTCTCTTTTCCTTTGGTCTCTTTCTTCTGTCACGGTGATCTGCCCCCCCCCCCCCCCCCCCCCCCCCCCCATGTTCATATGTAGACCACAGTTGGTCCCGCCATAATCATAATCACTTCCTGTTTTTCCGCACATGCTCTGCCCTCCTCGTTCTTTAGTCACTCACCAGATCATAGACTCTCCTGTGGGGGGTGGGGGGGTGATGGGCAGCTTGAGAAGACGTTCAAATTGTGGATGTGTTTTTGTTCCTGACAGGTCGCTGCCACCCTCAATAACCTGGCCGTCCTGTACGGGAAAAGAGGGAAGTACAAGGAGGCGGAGCCACTGTGCAAGAGGGCACTGGAGATACGAGAAAAGGTGAGTTGACCTTTAACCCCTGAGGGGTCAGTGCTCACGTCTTCTGATTGGATGGGTTAGTTTAAAAAATAATTTGACTGATAATTTTGTTTATAATAATTTTATTAATAAAGTGCTTTCAGTCAAAGTGCTGAACAGGTAATAAAAATAAAATGTGTCACAAACAATAAAGTATCAAACATTAAACCAGTGAAAATAACCCAGACATAAAACAAGTGAACAAGTGGATATTGAGCTGGACATGTCTGTCTGATGTCCAGAGGAAGGACATGTCTGTCTGATGTCCAGAGGAAGGACATGTATGTCTGATGTCCAGAGGAAGGACATGTCTGTTTGATGTCCAGAGGAAGGACATGTCTGTCTGATGTCCAGAGGAAGGACATGTCTGTCTGATGTCCAGAGGAAGGACATGTATGTCTGATGTCCAGAGGAAGGACATGTCTGTCTGATGTCCAGAGGAAGGACATGTATGTCTGATGTCCAGAGGAAGGACATGTCTGTCTGATGTCCAGAGGAAGGACATGTATGTCTGATGTCCAGAGGAAGGACATGTCTGTTTGATGTCCAGAGGAAGGACATGTCTGTCTGATGTCCAGAGGAAGGACATGTCTGTCTGATGTCCAGAGGAAGGACATGTCTGTTTGATGTCCAGAGGAAGGACATGTCTGTTTGATGTCCAGAGGAAGGACATGTCTGTCTGATGTCCAGAAGAAGGACATGTCTGTCTGATGTCCAGAGGAAGGACATGTCTGTCTGATGTCCAGAGGAAGGACATGTCTGTTTGATGTCCAGAGGAAGGACATGTCTGTTTGATGTCCAGAGGAAGGACATGTCTGTTTGATGTCCAGAGGAAGGACATGTCTGTCTGATGTCCAGAGGAAGGACATGTCTGTCTGATGTCCAGAGGAAGGACATGTCTGTCTGATGTCCAGAGGAAGGACATGTCTGTTTGATGTCCAGAGGAAGGACATGTCTGTCTGATGTCCAGATGAAGGACATTCATATCAGTAAATTCTATAATGTTAAACTAACAATAGCTGTGTTTACGTTACAGTTATTAACAAAACAATAACAATATTCCTAACATTTGGACAAAGTATATTTGCTCTTTGAACATGTTTCCATTGATGGTTAATGTCGTAACTCTGCTCAAACATCATCTGTCACCTTCACAGCTTCAGATTGACAATCACTCTGATAGTGTTAGAGTGAATGAATGGGTTCATTCTCTGGTGGTGAACTCTTTAAAGACACTAACATGTCAAACTAACTAGCTGGTTAACATTATAAAGGTCTGTACATGAGGTCCCCACATTGTTAGGTACAAGTATTCAGTGTAAATAGACTCTGCACACAGATAATAAAGTAAACCTTCACTGTATCTACTGTAGGAATCACTCTGATCATCACTCGCACTTCTGTCGTCCCAGCAGCCAATGGTTGTCATGGTTACAGTAGCTGCAGGTGCCATTTTCACTCCCAGACAAGTGATCATGTGACCATGTACGTCACATCATGTGACATACTGTATAATTGTGGAAAAAAGTGTTTCCATTGCGCTTTTGCGATACATTAGAATATGGAAACGTGTGGAAAAAACACCTCATGACAGTGTGAAAACTTTTTATTAATATTTGAGTCTTTTTTTCCAAATTCAGGTGTTTCCATGACCATTTTTTTGAGAGATATTTACATTTTGCAAATTTCCAAAGGTAATTGAAACGCAGCTTCTGTCTGTGTGATACGGAGATTCTAAAAATGAACAAAACCTGAAAGGTCATTAAAAAGTGATCTGAGAGTATGGGATTATGGGTAAAAACGACAAGGTCATTAATTTCAACACCAAGTCCATCTACTGCCTGGAACAAATGTGGTTGTGACAGTCAAATCATCCAAAAAGGCCCTTATTGGGGGCTGTCGTACCCCTGTTTTCGTCAATGGGCCCCTACACTCCACCTCTGCTGACTTGACTATCATTATCATGGCAAGGGCAAAAAGTGTGACTGAGATGGTACAGCCTGTCATTATGCCTTTCTCCTGGCTCCCTTCACTACTTTCTGAACCTCTGTCCATCTGGGCTCCCTCATTACAAAGTCCACTGTTGGAGGTTGTGGGCTTATGAGGGCCCTTGGTGTCCCGAGCTCCTGGTCTCTCTCTGGGTCTCTCAGGCTCTTATGGAGATCGGTGTTTGCCTCCTTAGGTAGATACATGAGGGTACCGCTGCGCTTGTCCCCCAGTAGCATCTTGGTGAAGGTGAAGGGGTTGATGATGAAAGCAGTGCGCTTCCTCGCTCTTTTCTTCCCCCACCTTTGGTGCCACTCTGCCAGGCGCAATGTCATCAGCTTCTTCCTCAGGATGTTGCGTAGCTCTGTTAGCAGTTGTGTTTCCTCTTCGCTGGCCACCTTATGCTGTTTTTGAGGGTTCTGAGCTCCAGCCACAGTTTGTGAATTTGGGTGGCCCTGCGGTTCATTGTGTAACTGGTCTTGCTGTTCCTGCCCTCGATGTGGCCAAATCTCTCAGCTGCATAACTGAAGATGATCGCTGTCATGGTCTCAAGCCGACGGTTCACCTCCCCCCGGTTGTCGTTTCCAGTATTTGGCTCTTGTCTGTGTCAAACTGTGACCACACTGCTGTACTATTAGCTGGGGACCACTTGATCCACTTCTGTTGGACTACTCTGCAGGGATTTGAAGGCTGTGCTGCTTGGAGGGACTGGGCTCTGTGGGGTTCTTCCCGGCCGGGCTCCTCCTGCATTTCACCAAGATCAGATCTTGTGCGTTGCAGCGCTTTCTCCTGTTCCCTACTCTTCATCCTGGCCAGATGTATTTGAAGGCCACGTGAGTTCTTGCACACTTTCCTGCAGATGCATATTGAATTCGTAGTCGAATTTTCGTTCGCATGGGTCGATACCGTTTGGTCCGTCCGATTGGGGTTCTCACCCCCCCCACCCCCTCGGGCTCCCCTGGGGGTATATCTCAGAAGGCTTCTTCATCGCAATTTTTGGTTTCTCCCTCACAGATGATACAGGTTTGGGTGCTAGACCTTCCCGACCCTGGTGCCGTCTTTCCGAGCCGTCAACTGTCTTTCCAGTTGTCACCAAACTGTCCTTGGTTGTCACCCAGTCTATTCCTGAGCATCACTGGCTTGCCAGTTTTGAAGGTCGAAAGATACATCTTGCGGATGCGCTGGGACACATCTTCAGTGATGTTACCTGGGGCCATCGGGTGTTTCGGGTCTTTCAAACATCATTAACCCTTGCCCATGCGACCCAACGAGGGTTGTTCAGACCCCAGCCTGTGCCCCAGCAGTGTCTGCCCACGGATCTGCCCTCTTTATCCATAGCCGTCTCGTGGCTTTTTCTGCGGCTTCAGTTGCGGATCTAATTGCCTTCCTTTTTGCCTCCATGAGTCCCAGCAGCGAAAGCACTTTGCAGAGTGATCGCCCAGCAAATCCACGACAGCCCACCTCCAGAGATTCACTATATATATATATATATATATATATATACATATATATATATATATATATATATATATAAACAATGGCACCAATTATACTTCATACATAAAAACAAACAGAAGAAAAACCAAAGCAATGAATGAATGTGTGTGTCCTGTAGTCAATGGTCATGTGTTCTATGAAGCACAAATTATGAGGATATAACAGTGGTCCGGTTCTGCAGCAGGTGTGTGTGTGCACCTCCAGACGTCTAGCACATGGGGAAATGGCTGAGTAGTGAGGCAAAGACCAGATGACAATGTCCAGTTTAAACATATGTCGCAGGAGAGCCACGCTTCACACACTACAAAAAAAGATGAGAGAAAAAAAAGATGAGAAAAAAGAAAAACACACACGGGGCACGAATGTCGCACTGTCACAATATTTCAAAAAAATAATCTTTTTGCTCACAAGTTGGTGTGGGCCAGTCTGTGTCCTCTCGCGGGCCACCTATTGGGGAACGCTGGTCTAGAACATTCTGTCCCCCAGTGTTTTTCTTTTCACACTGAGCAGCTGTAATGTGCTGAATTGTTCAAACTTTATCTTATTTTCTCTTTTATATTATCTTCCTCTGTCTGCTCTCCATTTGCTCTGGGGTTTCCTTCCCAGAATCCTCTCCTTTTCCTTCCTTATTTTCTCTCATATCCCATCTGACCTCTTCTTTTTCGTTCTGACGAACCTCACACTGCATTTTTGTCACACAGTGTTTCCATTACCCTTGGAAATTATCAAAATGTAAATATCTCTGTTAAAAACTGCTAATGGAAACACTTGTATTAAAAAAAACACTCAATTATCGATAAAAAGTCTTCATGTTTTCATGAGGTGGTTTTTCAGATGTTTCGATATTCTAATATATTACAACAGTACAATGGAAACACTTTTTCCATTCTACTTTTTTTCACATGATCACTTTTGTTGCAGTCGCTGTAACCATAACAACTACGGTGGCCATCTTCAGATTCAGATTCAACTTTATTGTCATTGCACATGTCACAAGTACAGAGCAACGAAATGCAGTTAGCATCCAACCAGAAGTTAGCATCCAACCAGAAGTGCATAGCAGTGAATAAATAATATAGACTTTGTAAATATACACAGTATATGTAGAAGGTGCTAGAATGAGATGATATAAATAACTATGGATGCAGGTATGTACAAACTATAACAGGCTATGACTATGTTACAGTATGAGGAACTATAATATTATAGATTATTGAGGAAGGTATGTACAGATTATAGACAAGTTATTGACAATGATATAATGTATTCTTACAGTGATTATGATATAATTAACAGTATGTACAGTAGTGCAATGAGGTAGGTGCAAGTGATAAGTCAAAGTGACAAGTGATTAGGGATGAGGGTTGTTGTGTGAGTGTGAAGAGGGGGTGGGGTTATTGGGGGACAGAGTTCAGCAAGGAGACGGCTGTGGGGATGAAAGTGTTCCTGAACCTGGTGGTTCTTGTCCATAGGCTTCTTAGAGTGGTGATCAGGGTGATTCCTACAGTAGATACAGTGAAGGTTTACTTTATTATCTTTAGTTTATATATTTAAGTATTTATTTAAGACAGACAAAAAGATAGAACTTGGACTTATGTTCTCTTTGTGGTGACGTCAATATAAATGTGATTTAATAGTGTCTTAATAGTGAGAACAATGAACCAAAAGCCACCTTTGTAAACGCTTTATATTCATTGTTTTTTTTCTCCCTTAATTAATAAACCTACAAGAGTCACAGAAACATCAGCAACCCTGATTGATAACATATTTACTAACTCCATGGGGCTTGGAATGCATAGTGGACAGAAATAATAACAATAATAACAACCCACATTTCGGAGCTCTCGTGGCAAAATGTCTACAAGGTCACAGATGCCGAGTTCGCATACCAAAATTTAATGCAAAGCATTAAAACGGTTTTCTGTGATTGTTTTCTGTTAGTAACACAACATAAGAAAAGTTCATATAGAGAAAAACCTTGGCTTACACAAGATCTAAAGACAACTACAATTAAAGACAATAAATTATACAAAAAATAAATGACGAACCCATCAACTGCAAATTTAACTAAACATAAAAAATATAAAAACAAATTTACACACATGGTTCGTAAATCTAAAAAGGAATATTTCTCTAATAAACTGCAAGAATCTGCAAACAATATCAAATCAACCCTGGCACATTGTCAACCAACGTCTGAATAAGAACAGAAACACCTCAGTTTTCCCCAAACATTTAGTTTGGGACAGCAAGGTCCTGAATGACCCATATGCCATTTCTTATAACTTTAATTATTTCTATGTGAATGTGGGTCCTTCATTATCTTCTCAAATTAAAGACTCTGGAACCAACCCAGTTGAGTACCTGTCAGGTTCTCACTGAGCAATAAACCAGTTAGCTCCGCCCACTGAGGCTGAGGTATCAGATTATTTCTGGCTTAAAAACTCTGCTCCAGGTGAAGATGAAATGACAGCCTCTCTGATCAAAGGTATCAGCCCATATATTATTAAACCACTACCTGATATTTGTGCAAAGTCCATGAATCAAGGAATTATTCCTTCAGGCATGAAAGTTACGAAGATACTTCCCCTCTATTAATCTGTAGATACATCCTCTTTTATAAACTATAATAATAATAATGATAATAATGATAATGATAATACATTTTATTTGTATAGCACTTATCATGACAGTCAAAGATGCTTTACATGCAGTAAAAACAGAACAATAAGAGTCAAACAACAATGAAAAATAAACAATAGCAAACAGATCAATCATAGAATTAAAGCAGACAGAATAAAAATAATCTGTCATGAAAAGCAATTTTGAATAAATGAGTTTTTAAAGGGATTTAAAAATGTTGAGGTGGGAACAGTGACGGATGGTTGGAGGAGTGAGTTCCAGAGGTTAGGGGCAGCTGCAGAAAAGACTCCGCCCCCCCAAGGGGCGGTGCTTGGTTTTGGGCGGTGGGTGAGGAAGTGGACAGAAGAGGATCAGAGGCTGCGGGAGGAGACATGAAGTGGGAGGAGTCAGTGAGGTAAGGGGCGGGGCCTGGTGATGGAGGGCTTTATGGGTGAGGAGGAGGAGGAGCTTAAATGTGAATTTATGTTTGAGGGGCGGAGCCAGTGAAGGTGTTGGAGGACAGGAGTAATGTGATGGTGTGAGTGTGAGTGAGTGAGGAGACGAGCTGCAGAGGATGAACTGGAGTTTATGAAAGTGTCTATAGAGTAAACTATAGAGTAAATACTGCAGTAGTCTAGTTTATAGAGTAAACTATAGAGTAAATACTGCAGTAGTCTAGTTTATAGAGTAAACTATAGAGTAAATACTGCAGTAGTCTAGTTTATAGAGTAAACTATAGAGTAAATACTGCAGTAGTCTAGTTTATAGAGTAAACTATAGAGTAAATACTGCAGTAGTCTAGTTTATAGAGTAAACTATAGAGTAAATACTGCAGTAGTCTAGTTTATAGAGTAAACTATAGAGTAAATACTGCAGTAGTCTAGTTTATAGAGTAAACTATAGAGTAAATACTGCAGTAGTCTAGTTTATAGAGTAAACTATAGAGTAAATACTGCAGTAGTCTAGTTTATAGAGTAAACTATAGAGTAAATACTGCAGTAGTCTAGTTTATAGAGTAAACTATAGAGTAAATACTGCAGTAGTCTAGTTTATAGAGTAAACTATAGAGTAAATACTGCAGTAGTCTAGTTTATAGAGTAAACTATAGAGTAAATACTGCAGTAGTCTAGTTTATAGAGTAAACTATAGAGTAAATACTGCAGTAGTGTAGTCTATAGAGTAAATACTGCAGTAGTCTAGTTTATAGAGTAAACTATAGAGTAAATACTGCAGTAGTCTAGTTTATAGAGTAAACTATAGAGTAAATACTGCAGTAGTGTAGTCTATAGAGTAAATACTGCAGTAGTGTAGTCTATAGAGTAAACTATAGAGTAAATACTGCAGTAGTCTAGTCTATAGAGTAAACTATAGAGTAAATACTGCAGTAGTCTAGTCTATAGAGTAAACTATAGAGTAAATACTGCAGTAGTCTAGTCTATAGAGTAAACTATAGAGTAAATACTGCAGTAGTCTAGTCTATAGAGTAAACTATAGAGTAAATACTGCAGTAGTCTAGTCTATAGAGTAAACTATAGAGTAAATACTGCAGTAGTCTAGTCTATAGAGTAAACTATAGAGTAAATACTGCAGTAGTCTAATCTATAGAGTAAACTATAGAGTAAATACTGCAGTAGTCTAGTCTGTAGAGTAAACTATAGAGTAAATACTGCAGTAGTCTAGTCTGTAGAGTAAACTATAGAGTAAATACTGCAGTAGTCTAGTTTATAGAGTAAACTATAGAGTAAATACTGCAGTAGTGTAGTCTATAGAGTAAATACTGCAGTAGTCTAGTTTATAGAGTAAACTATAGAGTAAATACTGCAGTAGTCTAGTTTATAGAGTAAACTATAGAGTAAATACTGCAGTAGTGTAGTCTATAGAGTAAATACTGCAGTAGTGTAGTCTATAGAGTAAACTATAGAGTAAATACTGCAGTAGTCTAGTCTATAGAGTAAACTATAGAGTAAATACTGCAGTAGTCTAGTCTATAGAGTAAACTATAGAGTAAATACTGCAGTAGTCTAGTCTATAGAGTAAACTATAGAGTAAATACTGCAGTAGTCTAGTCTATAGAGTAAACTATAGAGTAAATACTGCAGTAGTCTAGTCTATAGAGTAAACTATAGAGTAAATACTGCAGTAGTCTAGTCTATAGAGTAAACTATAGAGTAAATACTGCAGTAGTCTAGTCTATAGAGTAAACTATAGAGTAAATACTGCAGTAGTCTAGTCTATAGAGTAAACTATAGAGTAAATACTGCAGTAGTCTAGTCTATAGAGTAAACTATAGAGTAAATACTGCAGTAGTCTAATCTATAGAGTAAACTATAGAGTAAATACTGCAGTAGTCTAGTCTGTAGAGTAAACTATAGAGTAAATACTGCAGTAGTCTAGTCTGTAGAGTAAACTATAGAGTAAATACTGCAGTAGTCTAGTCTGTAGAGTAAACTATAGAGTAAATACTGCAGTAGTCTAGTGTGGAGGTGATAAAAGCGTGAACAAGTGTGTGGTGGAGAGAGAGAGAGTTAGGAAAGTGTTGTCAATGGAGGCACATATGGGAGGATAAACTGGGTTCAACATGAGTTAAATGGAGTCAGAACTGGTCGTCTGCTTTTTAATTCACTTTGACACAAATGACACAATCACATGGATGGAGAAAAAAGTGTATGTGTATACATGTTATATGTATGTATATGTATTTATATATGTATATAACTTTGGAATAACGGAACACAAGGTAGTGTAAATTGGTCATTAAACAATAAGTTAATGTTTTGCTAAGGACAAAATAATAAAGTTAATGTTTTTGACGATACAAACTTAAACTACATTTTCTTCTCTCTTTGAATGAAGGTTTGTTTGGAATATAATGCAATTCAATGTTTCAAGTTATGTACATCAATCTATTTAATGTGTAATACTGAGACACTTGGGTGGAGATAAACATTAAATATGTCTATCATTGTTTAACAGAGTATTTAAAATGATATGCTAATGTGAAAATAGAAATGTAAAATAATCAGAATGTGTTGTAGGTGGAGCCTCGTAAAAGCCTGTTGATGGTTTCTTGTCTCTTTGTGGCAGAGATGGACTGTTATGACTTCTGTGATTGTATGATTTAATATGCCCAAATAAATAAGACAGACAGACAGACAGACAGACAGACAGACAGGCCTCATTCATGTGAACCGACAGCTGAGGATGTTTGTGACATACTTAAGTGGTGCATCACACATCACTCCTCACAATGTGAATCAGTTGTTTCTTCTGTTTCCTGTTTGTAAATATAAACACATGTTGAATCTTTAGGCTCCACCCACCGTCTGCTTCACGACTCCAGCATCACCTCTCCCGCTCAGGCGCCATCCACCAAATGGCGTACGCCAGACACAGGTGTTTGTGTAAAGTGTGTTTTGTTTGATGCTGTTGCCCCCTCCCCCCCAGGTGCTGGGTAAAGACCACCCAGATGTGGCCAAGCAGCTGAACAACCTGGCACTGCTGTGTCAGAACCAGGGCAAGTACGAGGAGGTGGAGTACTACTACATGAGGGCGCTGGAGATCTACCAGACCAAACTGGGCCCTGACGACCCCAACGTGGCCAAAACCAAGAACAACCTGGTCAGAACACACACTGGGTCTGGGACCA
>CM035804.1:50795902-50803402 GCA_020466265.1 Siphamia tubifer
TTTATTAACATTTTGGATAAAGCCTAATCCGTCTAGTAGGTCACTAAATGCATTACTAAGAGAGTCAGTGTTGTTATCAACATGTATGTTCAAATCACCAACTATTATAATCCTATCCCAGTTCAACACTACACTGGATAGAAAGTCAGAGACTGATGAGATCCAAACTGTGAATAAGGACCAGGAGGGACATAAACTAGGACAAAAAGGACTGGTTTTTGGTTTCTGCACAAAGTCAATTCTTTGCTATCATGCTGCAGGTGTGCAAGGTGGCTACTTGAATAATCTCCTCTGAGACCCCCTCTAATTTTTACTGTCTATCTTTGCATTTTTCAACTTTTTTTTCATCTAAGCAGACAAAGGAGCCCTTTCTTAAGTAACCTTTTTGCATGTCGTCGCAAACTTGCTCCAAAGTCAAGAAAGAGATGCAGAAAGAGAGCTCCATGCCATCTGGCCTGACTGAGGCTGGTCTTGAAGCAACTCTGCAGAAGTTCTTTGCAGAAGCAGAAGCTCAATCTAAAAAAAGGTTTGAGCCCCTTGAGAACACGCTTGATGATATTAAGCAAACCCTGAAGGAGCACTCTGAAGAAATCAGTGCGCAAAGTAAGGTGGTTGCCTCTGTCCAGGCAGAAGTAAAAGCCAATGAAACCAAGTTCCTTACTTTGTCTAACACTGTGGCCCAGTTGGAGAACAAATTGGCAAGCCTTGAGGACCAAAGCAGATGAGACAATATTCGCATTCTCAACATCAAGGAAGAAGAAGAGAAGGGAAATGCGTTTGATTACCTCTCTGCAAATCTGTGTAAATGGTTCCCATCGCTGGCTGGCTCCCCCGGGGTTGATGCGGGCGCATCAGGTTGGACCACCCAGAGACTCCAAGACAAGGCCGTTAATTGCAAAGTTCCTCCGATTCACAGACAGGGATCGCATTCTGAGCAAGGCTAGAAGATCCCTGGTCCAGCTGCGTGGAAAATCTGTTCGCTTCGTCCCTGACTACAGCGACTTTACATCAAAACGGAGGCGTCCATGCTATCCACTTTTGCACCGGGCCAGGAGCGTGGGATTCCAGGCATTCCTGCTTTATCCAACAATGATAAAGCTCACGAGAGGCGCAGAACAACATCTCTTCAACAAGCTCCAGGATGCAGAAAAGTTTGTTGCAGGTTTCGAGCTCACTTGATGAACACATTGTTATGACGCCTCTTGTCATTTGTTATTTGTTATTCTGTGCGGAACCTTTTATGGTGACATCATGACGTACACCTGACGTCTTTTTCTTCTTCGTCCGAATTTATGTGAGCACTACCCGAGAGTGCGCTATGCTGCCATCTACTCATCTTAATAGACGTGTTGAAACCTAATGAATATATGTAAAGCTTAACGATTCCACACCCCCCAATTATACAAATTGTTATACTCCCTGAGCATTTGGCATTGGCGGGGGTGTAGCTCTAATTTCTAAAAATGATTTTTCAATTAAAGTTAAACATTTCCCTAATTTTAATTCATTCGAAATTATTTCAGTATCATTTGCCAGTCCTACTGGGCATTAAAAAAAAGATATTTTTGTTGTTATAATTTATCGTCCCGCAGGCCCTTATGCTGAATTTCTTTCAGAATTTTTGACAAATGCATTGTTGGAATGGGACAAAATAGTCATATCGGGAGATCTAAATTTCCATATGGATGATGTCAATAGCAGTTGTTGTAGATCATTCAGTGAATTAATTGATTCTTTTGGCTTTGTTCAACAAATACATATTGTCATATGGGATAGAAGTGGGTAAGGTAGATATTATTCCACAAAATCCACTTCTTTCTGACCATTTTTTAATTACTTTTCAATTTATGATTGATGGCACCTTGGAACCTAAGGAAAAGATTATATTTAAGAGTCGTCTTGCTGAGGGTTCTATATCCAAATTCAAAACGTTAACACTCTTATTCCCTTATCCGAAAGTAAACTGGAGAATGGAACTATATCTTATGATCAATTTGTTGATAATTTTATGAACACACTAAAATCTTCATTAGACACTGCAGACGATCAGCACTGTGGTATACTACAGAGAAGCAAAAAAACACGTAAATTAGAGCGAGCCTGGAGACGTGCAAAATCTGATGACTCAATGATGGCCTGGAAAAGAAGCTTATCCATATACAAAAGAGCTCTTATCGGAGCTAAGACATCATTTTATTCAACTTTAATTGAAGCTAATAAGAGCAATTCCAAGTTTTTGTTCAATACTCTCACCCAATTAATTAATAACCCCAGTGCTCTAAACCCATTGATTCCGCCTTCGCTAACATGTAATGATTTCTTGCTTTTTTTCAATGAGAAAATTACAAACATCAGAGACAAGATTGGCCAACATCGTGTCATTAGATTTGACCATAGTGATGCTCCTCCCACTCCATTTCCAATTAAATCTTTATTTACCTTTACACTTGTAACAGGGCTGAAGTCTTGGATACTATTATGTCTTCCAAACCTTCAAATTGTTTTTTTAGACCCTATTCCTAGTACACTCCTGAAAGCAATATCAGAATTTTTTATTGATAAAATTGTGATTATCTTGAATGCTTCACTCAGCAGAGGTGTGGTGCCACGCTCTTTCAAGTGTGCGGTCATCAAACCTCTTCTGAAAAAATCTAATCTTGATCCGGACTGTTTAGCTAATTATAGACCAATTTCCAACCTGACATTTCTGTCTAAAATATTAGAAAGAGTGGTTGCGAAACAACTTCACTATCATCTCCAGAATAACAGTGTTTATGAAAGACTTCAATCAGGATTTAGGGTCCATCATAGCACGGAGACTGCGTTATTAAAAGTTACTAACGACTTACTACTTGCTGCTGATAGTGGGCTGGTGTCAGTTTTAGTTTTGCTTGACCTGAGTGTTGTGTTTGACACTGTTGATCATGAGATCCTCATCCAGAGATTGAAAAGTGTAGTTGGCATGTACTGGACTTTCCTGGTTCAGATCTTATCTCTCTGATAGGCACCAATGTGTTCATGTCAACCAGCAATCTTCACAATTTACTAGAGTTGAACATGGTGTGCCGCAAGGGTCAGTGCTTGGGCCAATACTATTTTTACTACACATGCTTCCCTTAGGTAATATCATTAAAAATCATGATATTAATTTCCATTCTTATGCTGATGACACACAGCTCTATTTGTCTATGAAGCCCGATCAAAATAATCAAATGAATAATCTTGGTGCTTGCATTCATGACATCCAAACTTGGATGTCAACGAACTATCTTCTCCTTAATGCTGATAAAATCTCAATCTGTACGAGACTCTTTCTCTTCAAGCTGCATCGATTGAGAATATTGTTTTGTCTCCCAGTTCCACAGTTCGAAACCTAGGGGTGATATTTGATCAAGACCTCTCTTTCAAGCCTCACCTAAACCAGATCCGCAAGAATGCATTTTTTCATCTACGCAATATTTCCAAAATTAGAAATATTCTGACAAAGCCTGATGCGGAAAGGCTTTTGCATGCATTTGTTTCATCACGGATTGACTATTACAACTCATTATTTTCTGCGTGTCCAAAAAAGACTGTTAAAGGTCTTCAACTTATTCAGAATGCAGCAGCACGGGTTTGACTGGAACCAAACGTAGGGAACACATAACTCCAGTACTGAAGTCACTTCACTGGCTGCCTGTTGAGTTTAGGATTAAGTTTAAAGTTATTTTACTTACCTACAAATCTATCAAAAACCTAGCACCAATTTACCTCCAAGATATATTGGTTTCTTACCAACCTGCCATAATTCTCCGTTCACAAGACTCGGATCTATTAGCCTTCCCGTACAATCCTAAACGTAGATTTGGTGAAAGAGCCTTCGCATACCAGGCTCCACTTCTTTGGAATGAGCTCCCTGTTTGTAGTAAACAAGCTGAAACAGTCAATACCTTTAAGTCAATGTTAAAAACATTTCTTTTTGATCAAGCTTTTATATAAAACATTGGGGATCACATTACATGTACCATCTTAATTAAATTTTATTTTATTCTTATTGTTTGTGCTTGTTTTTGTTTATGTTGTTTTCCTTGTATTATTTGTTCATTTTTTAATTTGTCCATTTATTTGTCCTTGTAATTATTGTTGTTAATTGCCATCATATTCTTAACAGCCCTTGGAGGCAACCTGTGTTGCGATTTAGGGCTATACAAAAATAAAGTGATTGAATGTTCTTCATGAACATCACATGACCTTACTCACATACCTGCATTTTTTTCTGTGTTAAAATCAGATGTCATTTCTTGCGTGCAGCATCTAAACCAGGAGTCGACACTGTAACATCCAAAGAGACATTTGACCCTGGTTTCCTTGGGTCCCTGGTTGCCGCTCATCGTCTTTAAAAATGTTGCCAACCGTAACTGTGGGTGGTTGTGGATCATCAGGGACACTGTACAAACAGCTGTGACTGATGAAGACAAACACACCAAGTGAGGAAGAGGACGAAGAGGACACAAGTGTTGATGAAGATGAGGAAGCTAACACTTGCTCGCTTGGCAACCATGATGACAATGGCCACTGAATGAGTGGCACAAGATGGGACCCGTTGATGTGTCGCTTGTTCCAGTTGTCAAATATAATCAAAGGTGACGCGTCTGTTTACAAGAATGTTCTTGGCCAGAAGAAAAAAGAGTGTCAACAACAACCCATAAGTGTGACACCTGCACCACAGCCTTCAGCAGAAAAAGACACTACAGCCGAGTCAGGACGAAGAGGGACAGTCAGAGGGACAGTGAAAATACACCTGAATACCCATGTGTCTAACCTCGTTTTCATTTTTATAATTATTATTTTATAGAATTATTATTTTACGGTATTACAAACTGTCATAGCTATTGACAAGAAAGCATTTTTTAAATGTCTTAAACAAATGCTTTTCATTTGTATTGTATAATAGTTGTAAAAAAAAGTTGACTATTTCATGGGTCAGGATTGGAACGTAACCCCCGTGATAAACAAGGGTTCACTATATATATATATATATATATATATATATATATATATATATATATATATATATATATATATATATACGTATATGGTCAGTGGACACCGGTAGAATGTCCTGGTCAGTGGACATCAGGTCCTAGCATGTTTTTAGGAGTACGTAGTCATTGAAAAGTATTGTTTAACGTGTGTATGAACCGTGATAAATGATTGTTTTTCTATCGAACACCTTGTTCTTAGTGTTGTGATGTTTGACATTTCACTCAAGCTAAAAACCTGTCGTCATCCTCACTAATCTGAATTTTCATTGTTTACACAAAAAGTGCATTTTCTGTGTTTTGGTCAAAAGCAGACTCACGTCAAATAAAAAGTGAAGCGGATACAAAATAAATGATTATTTTTATTAATAAAAGAAGGAAGTCCAAACTTTATTTTGATATGTTCCATGTTTATGTTGTCATAAAAGTCCAAATCCAAAACTGTTGGCAGAGGCTGACTGCTCTGAAACCAATTGCAGTGAATGAGTTAATGTTGTATTTATGTATATTATTGAGGCACTTTTAGTCGTCCATACTGTCTATGTGAGTGTGTGTGGTGTGAACTCAACACTGTGTTTTATTTTGTAGGGGAAGCAGAAGGACGGTTCACCTTTTGGAGAATATGGAGGCTGGTACAAAGCCTGTAAAGTGGACAGGTCAGTGAGGTCAATAAATAGTCACATGTTGGAAAGTGTGTCGTCAAAGAAAGAATGACACACCATTAACTGATGACAAACTAAAAGTTAAATGGATTATCTGCAGTAAAAACCAGTTTAGTTAATTTTTTAGATGATCAGGAGTTCATCCATATAGTTAACATTAAAATTATCCATTTAAATGAACATTGATCCAAACTGTGTTAGCATGTGTTAGCATGTGTTAGCATGGAAGTGTTTAGAACACAGGTGTCAAACTCCAGTTCTCGAGGGCTGGTGTCCTGCATGTTTTAGATATTTCCCTCTTCCATGTGATTCAGTTTAACCCTTTAACTCCTGAGAACTAACAAAAAATTATTGATAACATGAGCAAAGTAAGACATAAATGGTAGAAAATCAAAGAACAATACTAACATAAAAAAAGGAGAAAAAAAGAGCAACAAAAACTAATAAATATTTACAAAATCACAAATAATGTGGAAAAATTTTTGAAAAAAAAAAAAACAATTACGAAAGAAGAAAACTAGTATTGAAATTTGGTCCCAGCAATTTTAATTTTGCCTTTAAAAAATGTTTAAATAAAATAAAAATTAAAATCTTGCTTTTTGGCACCCTTTCCATGCGCAAAACTAACAGGAAAATAGTGGAATTTTTCTGAATATTTAAACTAAATCATTCATTCAGAATCAGCACTGACATTTAAAGAGTTAATAAAGAGCTCTTCATCAGACTGATAATGATGTAATGACCTCCAGGTGGAATGGAAGAAGGAAACATCTAAAACATGCAGGACACCGGCCCTCGAGGACCGCAGTTTGACACCCCTGGTTTAGAACATGTGTTTTCTCTATTTTCAGACTAACTCTTGTAAAGTTTAAACAACTCCTCCGTCAACTTTCAGTCGCTCTAACTTCGTCATCTTTAAGATTACGCTGATTGGTTGTAGTACCGTCCTATTACATAGAGAATTTGAAAGATTACCTTTTAGCCCCGCCTCCCCTGACTATGAAGCACCACAAGACCCATACATGGACTGAATAGAGATAGCACTGCTAGGCTAGGCTAGGCTAGGCTAGGCTAATACAGCTTCATTTCAATTTCTAATAAAATACTGGACTATGTTTAAAAAAAAAAAATGCAACAAAGTCATGTATTTCCAGAGCGTCTAACTGCACTGGACAATGGACTATTATGGTCTTCGTCCTCAGACGTCTTCTGAACCAGAGGTCCATGTGTGTAGACCAGTAACTGTGGACACACTATCTGAGGACATGAAGACATGAGGACACTTGTCTTTGTCTTTAGGGACCCTCTACTTACTACCACTGAAGTGTGATGATGTTTAAACTTTATTAGAGTTAATCTGAAAATAGAGAAAACACATGTTCTAATCACTTCCATGCTAACACATGCTAACACATGCTAACACATGCTAACACATGCTAACACATATCTAACATATCTCTGTAGTTGATTGTGTTTTTGTAAAGCCCTGTGAGACGACTTTGTTGTGATTTAGGGCTTTATAAATAAAATTGAATTGAATTAACACATGCTAACACATGCTAACACAGTTTGGATCAATGTTCATTTAAATGGAGGATTTTAATGTTAACTATATGGATGAACTCCTGATCATCTAAAAAATTAACTAAACTGGTTTTTTCTGCAGATAATCCATTTTCAGAATAGTTTGGTGCTTTTGTGTGAATACAGAATATCATTAAACACTAATTAAAATGATCTGTGATGAGTCATAGCAGAGCTGTCATGTGACAGAAATAGAGGGAACGGTGTCATATTTAAAAAAAAAAAAAAAGCTG